>JAOXYD010000009.1:13983895-14006912 GCA_028565735.1 Pinacopodium congolense | reverse complement strand
ATCTACCACCTACCCCCACCTACCACCATTAATTGCTCCACCAATCAAGGAGCTAATTGTGGATCTAGATGTGTGTAATGTTTTCTAGAAGATTCCGGGTCTTTCTGTCTAAACCTCGCATCTCGGGCGACTGAATTGTCACACCGTGACACTAGTTATGTGGTAAGTAACTTGTTGGAGGTGTGATTGGTCTCTGTTTAAACCTTATCAGGTCCAATTCCTTGATGGTCCTTACCTCCCAAAACGACGTCGTTTTAAAGAACTTAATTATAGCAAACCAGCGTCCCCAAGTTTCAAACTGCTAACCTCTCATGATATATAATAATAGCTTTACTAACTTGTTATGAGCCCACCACCATACGCTGCAGATTAATTGGACGAGTACTATTACATAACAATCCATGTCATATTTGTGGGACTCACTTACAAAAATTTTTAGAAAATCTCACGTAACAGTGTCACGTGGCATGTGTAGGTCTATATGACACGTGGCTCAATCACAATCCACGTGACAAATCCAAAAGAATAATGCCCTTGATTTGTTTTTGAAACGTTGGGGCTGTTTTTGAAAATTCCTAAAGCGTTAAGGTCTAACCTGAACGCTCTAAAACATTGAAGCCTAACTTGAATATTGGTTAAAACCTTAGGATCTAAATCACATATTTTGCCATCATCAAAACTCAAAGGAGATCTCATAAATCTAAAATCTCATTTAAAAAAATATAAGGCCAATTAATAACCTATCCAAAAGATCTTTAAAAAGGACATTATGCCCCCTTTATACAAAACCAAAAGAAACAAAGCAATTATATTACAAATTTAAATTTATTCCAAAAGCATTCAAATTCACTTAATATCACATAATCTTCATTCAAAAGATGCAATCCTTCTTTTGATACCACAATTAAATCATTTCAAAAACAATATCATACTTATAAGTCCAAAGTTATTTCAAAATCTCACCTTTTATCACAAATGCCTCAAATTTTTATTTTAACTTCCTTCAAATTAATCAAAATTATGCAACAATTCAATAATTTCAAATTTTCACAAATTCAAATTTTAACCATCTCAAAATTTTCAAAACTATAACTCAAAATTTTACAAATTTCCTTAGTATTATAATGCACCATAAAATCATGTATTTTGTCATGTCGAGCACTCTACCTCTTCTAAACGTGAAGTATAAGGATGCTTAATCCCATATTAAATAGATAATGAAAAGTCTTGAAATATATGAGTGTGAGTGTTACACATTCCATTAGGTCAATTTTTTAAAGAGAGGATAATGGTTTCATGACAAATTCGTAGGTAGGGTAGGCTATTTGTGACGAGGGCATCTTAGGTTAAGTGACGAAGAATGTCACGATGAACAATCCTCCTTTTATAAACGTGAAGTATAATGGCATATTAAACCTACCTCAAATAGACAAAAGAAAGTTTTGAAACATATAAGTATTGGTGTACATACCCCATTTGATCGATCTTTTAAAGAGAGAATAGTAGCCTTGTGACAAGTTTTCCTTTTCAAAAATTCAAATTTACATAATGAGGAGTAAGAAATATGAAGAGAATCAAAACTACACTTTGATTTTATAATCATAAACATCACTAAAAATATTCTTAAGACAACCTATACTCCATTTATAATTCTAAAGCATTTATAACATCCAAATCATCAAATCTTATTCAAAATATCAAAACCATTTAAGTTCATTAAATTATCAAAGTAAGTTATACCTTTTTTTTTTTACTATATCACTAATTTCCACATGATATCTTCTCTTCCATGATTCAATGATATGTCTTAGTGATTTTTTTTCTTTTTTTACTCTTAGAGATACCCTTGATAAACCTAAAAAATAGATTCAATGAATCTTTAATACCCATATCATCTTAGGTCTTTTTAAGTTAATCACCTTTTTACTATCTATACCCTTCGGTGAATTATGAAACCATGATTGTTTATCAAAACAAAACTTTTTTACATGTGTAAAATAATGATAGACATATGGCACATCATGCAAATGTGATCTCATGTTGTTTTTATATGCATTTTTAGGCCTATCATTTCTAAACATTCTTCCTTGATGAAATTTTTACCTAAAATAAGAATGGGGCGCATTTTATGCCCTAAAATGAGCATGATACTAGTTTCTAAAAGGTTGTAAATGCACATGGGAAGCATGAGTGGAAGTTGGCCAAGATTTCCTAATAGGTAGCCTATATGCATTGTTTTGGAATTATGCATTTATAAAAAATTTATAATTGTTTTTAAAAATAGATACATTCTTCCTAAATGTAGTTCTAAGTGCATACATAAAAGTATGATGTCTCTTAGGATAGGATTTTAAAGATGATGCATTATACTCTATGAATGATCTAGCTACTCCTCCTCCTCTAAATTCTCTTCTCTAACAAATTTTATCCTACTAATCAAGGGACATTATCACTACTGTGTCCTGGGCTACTTCTATCAGTTGGTGCTTTTTGTGATCCTAGCATGCAACATATCCTAGGCCACTTCCATCATGTGATGCTTTTTGTGATCTTACCATGCAATCTAATTTTTCTTCACCTTTAGTAAATCTAGATAATAATTCCTTAAGGATTGTTATCTATTTTTTTAGTGAAGCATTTTTTTTTTCTTAATACAAGCTCATCACTACATACGTTCTTTAGCTCTACTTTTTTTAAAAGGATTCATTTCCCTCTGTTAGTTTTTGTATACAATCTCTATTCATACTTATTGCATCTAATTTATTTTTTAACCTCTCATTTTCTAGCCTACATGTATCTAGTAATTTTAATATATCCTTACAACTAATGGATAACTTCTTATTGTTCTTAGTCACATGATCCAAAAGTGTAACCTATTCATCAAAAGAATAATCTAAAATAGATTCATCATGGCTAAAATTTAAACAAGAAGGTCTATCATCATTTAAATAAGAATTTAAATGAGAGTGTATCTCTTCATGTTCCATGAAACATGTGTAAGAAACTTCTTTATAAGTTTCTTTCTTTACTTTTTAAATAAGATCAGTATCTTCGTTCATAACTTGTAATCTACATTATATCTCCTTAGCTCTAGTGCATAAAATAAAATATTCATGGCATTGTTATTTAAAGATACTATTTTCATATCATTAGAATCCTATTCCTTTTGTTTGTTAAAAACTTTTTGCCCACTTACTAATATCGTAGAAATAAGGGTGCTTTTTAACTCAAAAAATCATCTCTAATAAATAAAGGTGTATCTATGTCTTCACATAGGAATGCCATATTATGATCTTTATTACTAATTCATTAGAATTATACTCATACGAAACCTATGCTCTAATACTATTTGTCAGTCCTATGGAACTTAAGAGGAAGATAAATTAGATTCTTTCAAATTTTTTAAGAATGAATTATAAATTCAGAAGCTCCTTTAAACTATTCTACAAAAACTAAATAATTATGTAATCTAAATTCACCAAGTTCTTTAAATAATTTTGCAAAAACTAAATGAACAATTCTATAATCATCTTAAACAATAGTACACATAATATAAGCAATTGTATAAACATCTTGTAAGATAAAACTTTAAATTAAAATACTAAGGGACATAAAAATAAAAACTATTTTATACTAGCTCCAAAATAACGTTTTTCTTCTAATCTATTTCGACTTATTGAGAGTTTCACTGTTATGTTCTTTTTCAATAGGCTTTAAGATAATCCTTACAATAACTTTCTTTTTCAATAAGTTTAAGAATAACCTTTATAATAATCTCCTTTTTCAATTGGTTTTAGAATAATCCTTATAATGACTTTCTTTTTCATTAGGATAAAAAATAACCTTTATAACAATCTCTTTTTTCAATTGGATCTAAGATAATCCTTTACAAATTTCACTTTTAACTACACCATCCCACAAGATACACTTCTCAAGGTATCCTAGATGACCAACCTAAGTATTTAAAAGCTCATAAACCATTTTGAAATGAATGTAAAATAAAGCTCACATGACTTCATGAACACTTGACAACATCTCAATAAAAAAATAAAAAACCCACAAACTCACAAAATAATGCTTTAAATGTTTTGTCACTTGTAAGAATGTTTTTAACACTTGTTAGATGAAAATAACGCACATGACACCTTTATTTATAACCTTCTCAAGTCCTTTTAGTCATTGTATAAGGTTATCTAGCGTTATGCAAATTTATTCCATATTATCATTGCAAAATTCGAACGATTTTATCCTTTCTAAGCTTCAACTAGTCAACTAGTCTAAAACATAGACTAGTTTTTCATATTTCAATCACATTCAATTCATTCCAAATCATTTCCTAATACATTCATACACATTTGAACTCATCCTAAATAATTTCTAAGAATCCAAAACATTTTTTTAATATAAATTTACACAATTTATCATATCAACTCTTCTCTTCACTAGTTGTTCACACAATCAAACAACTTAATCTATCATTTATTCACATATACTCACATCCATCCAGTTATAAAATCATTTTCATGCATCAAGAGGATTTTCAAAAACGATTCAGACAACTCCTCTTATTTATGCATTCTGCATGTAAAATACTAACAATATATGCACAATGTGAGCCTTTAACATTATAAAAAGACTAAAGTGACACTTACAATAAAAATTTACATAACATATCCTATAAAATTTGCTATTTTGGGACTTGATCCTCCATCCATTATTTTGACTTTCAACTAAGCACTACTTTTGCTGCAATGCTCCTACTTCCATCAACTTTCTTTCATCTTCACTTTTACTTCAATGCTTCAACTTAGGCTCTAAATCATATTTTACAAAAGCTTTTCATTCATTAAGCACAACAAACACATTGATAGAAGCATTCTGTCATTATCAAAATAAAAGTAAAATCACTACTGGTTCCACAACCTAAAAACTGCTGCAGTAATAAGGGGATAACCCAACAGCTATTACAATAATAAGAGGCCAGTCCAATAACTATTTCAGTAGTAAGGGACCACACCAAAAGCTACTGGTGTAATGAGGAGCCAGCTTAAAAGCAACTTTAGTAGCAGTGGACTCCCCTAGTAGCTATTGGTGTAGCAAGGGGCACCACGAAGCAACTACAATAACAAGATGCCAACTCGATAGTTACTGGAGTAGCAACGAGCCACTCACAATCTACTAGTGTAATGACCCCAAAGCTATTGCTGTGGCAAGGGGCCCGCTCAATAGCTAGTAACAAGGGGGCCAGCAGAGTAGCTACAGTAGTAGCAAAGTTCTAGTCCAATAACTACTAGAGTAACAAGAGGCTAGCTCAATAGCTAGTGTAGTATTAATGCGCTAGTCCAGTAGCTCTACAATAATAAGAGGCCATCTCAGAGGCTAATACTAGCAAGGAGCCAGCCTAGAAACAATTGCACTAACAAAGGGCAATAGCGTCTAGGCCAGCCCAGTAACTACTATTATTCAGGCCCAATCTAGTTACTATGGGCCGGCCAGAGCTACTGCAGTAGCAATGACATCATCTACAATGGTGTTGGTCCAAGGTCTAGATTAATAATAACAGTTTTCCCGGCCATGTCAAGTAGCTATAGTGCCTGCTCTGTCCTAGTGACAACAGCAGTACCAATTCTGTCCGTCACCTTGCTCAGCTAGTGTGAAACCAGACCGCTAGCTATGCAAGTAATTGTCACCCTATTATTAGCTAAAGGATTTCTTTGTCAGCCCACTAACCAAAGGACCAGTAGCAGCCACGAACAGCCTACACTAGCCCCAGTAATGCACCCGACAGTTGCATGCAGATTTGTATAGAAACAGACAAGTCGTCTCACAGTGTAATTAGTAATTACATTATGCCATCCGTGGATACATCCACCAGGAGAATTTGTAATCATATCGATTAATTGAATCATAAATAGCATAATCATTTTCTTTTCCACGTTCTTTTTTGATGAGTTTTAAAGCCTAATATTGACAAGTAGCTCTTATACCAGCTTAAATTTTTAAGTTAATAGATGATCGAAATACATGACCAGGGACCGAAGAAAGAGGCATAGATGTATCAGGAAAAAAGCTTAACAAACCAAAATAGAACCTGATGATAATATTTTGGCGCACTATCCAGTGTCATTGCCTTTGCAGTGCCTTTTTTGTTTCAAAAATACATTTTTCACCTGAAGACGCGTTTTCTTATAATTTCTTACAAAGGATATTTATTGAACTTTGTAAAATATGAAATTTAAACGAATCTAGTGAACACCAACCAATTTAATTAGTAACTTCTAATTCTTTTAATTGTTAAACAAAAATCCTGAACCTAGAACTATGCTATAACCTATATATTTACAGAGTTCAAATCTTAATTTAAGTCCACTGATATTTTGGGTGAAATCTGATATGACATCTCTTGATCTTTTTAATTTTAATCTAATAATATCATAGAATTCTATTAGTGATAAAATTTGACATAATAATATGACTAAAGTAATTATTTTTTATAACTTTTTTAGTATATTAGAATCCATTAAATTGACCAAGCACAAAACATTCAACCAATGAACAAAAAAGGTAAGTAATAGTTGTTGATGAAATATAAGCCAAGAGATCATATCTTGGAGCAACTTTAATTTATTATGATTATGACAATTTCTTACAACTAATTGCAGCCTTTTAATTACTTCTATCTTTCATAAACACTCTCTCTTCCCATTCACTTCGTCTCTCCAGCATGCATCAAGATTTTCAACTTTATGGCCAAATAAACACCAATTTAAGGGCCTTTAACAACCTTGCCTGCTTTTGCAACACAGCAGTGTTAATCTCAACCACTACCATCCAATTCACCTGCAATCACTGTGTAAAACTTATTAATAATCCTTCTTATGAGCGGCATTATGATTACAATCACAAGAACCTGATCAAGGAATATTAATCCTGATTCTTACAAGAGAAATAACTGTATCAAGGGGGGAAAAAAAAAGACTTGAGAACGCGAAATCAAAACTGAAAATCATTTAATAATCACCTATGATCTAAGAATCTGTCAGATATGATTTCTCGCAAAATATGAGATCTAAATAAGAAATCATAGGCCTTAAGTATCATGATTCAACAAATGCTCCCAAATCAGATATGTGAACTCAAACAGGTCTACATTCTCCATGATCTCCATGTATACTCAAGTAAACAAAAGAAAATCCAAAGGCAAACATCAGATCTATTAGACGTTTTTACAATTAGTTCTTATCAGATAATTCATGCCGATTCCTGATTCCCACAAAACAAACATCTGTATCAATAAACATATTTGTGAACTTAAACCTATTGGCACACTCTCAAGCCTCTTCACACAAAATCAAGTAAACTAAAAACTAGGCAAACATCAGATGTATTACATGTTTTACAGTGACACAACGAGTTCTTATCAACTAATTCATACCTCCTTCACATCGTCTTTCGGAGCCTGATGACCGTCTCTGACTTTCCGCTTGCTCATAAGCTTGATATGAAGTTGCCAGAACATAAAAGATCCAGAAAACCCTAACTGGCCATGGAGTTACTAGAATATGAGTGATCTAATACATTCTTTTAGAGTGTGTGTGTGGCTGGGGGGGAAAGGAAGAAGATAGCGGCAAGTGAATTTTAAACAGAAAAGATGGAAGTTCTTCGCGGTATTTATAGCCAAGGAAATCCACCGCCATTCCGACCGCGCGAACTAAATTGGAATTATAAATAAATCAAAATTAATTCTAATGTTAATTTTCTTCGTAAAATTAACATTTACGATTTACAAAGAAAATTAACGTTAGAATTAATTTTGATTTATTTATAATTCTAATTTAAGTAAAATTTGCAATTTGATTTTAATTTTTAAATTAATTTTTACTTGATTAATAAATAATTATAAACACATTTAATTAGTTTTTTGAAAATTAAGCAGTTTCATTAAAAATAAAGAATGTTAGAACAAAACAACCTCATCTAACCACTGATACAAACTAAGGGGAATCTCAATACAACTAATTAACAAGTTTCACGAGAACAACTAGGAGATAATGAGAAAAGATCAAAGGCACTAATTCAGCAATAAGATAGAAGACATGGAGGAAGGAAGATCTGTTGCTACCGCTGCCTCTTTAACCATAAGAAAAACTCGATTACTAATATCTTTAACTGACACTGGATCATTGGCAAAGAGTCTTCTATTCCTTTCAGCCCAAATGATGTAGACTAAGCTTCCAAAGATAAGTTTAAACATTCTTCTATCGCCTTTGTTTGAGAACTTCAACTTGGAAGCCCAGGTTAAGATGACAGACTAGAGAAGAGTAAATGGGTAGGATAAGCCACAAGTATTGAGAAGAAGCCTCCATAGAACATATGAGAATTTGCAACTAAAGAATAAGTAGTTGATATCTTCATCCCAGACCTTGCATAACTGGCAAAGATGGTTGGAGATGGGAAATTTCAGTCTGTCTTTGGTGCTAGTTTAGCTACAATCTAAAGGATGATTACATGTGTCAGAGAAAGGCGGGAGTCCCAGATTAGCTTGAAGTATGGAAAAAGGGTTAACTAAACCCATTAGCAATCTCTTGCACAAGGACAAAGAGGAGGAACTAGCATTCAGCAACCAGAGGACAGTATCAAGAACTATCATTCTGTAGCCAAAGGATAGTATCTGCTCTAATTTCATTAGAAAGATGCTGAGACATGGAGTTAAGCAAAAATTCAACTCTATGAGCTGATCAATTTGACCAGCACCATCTATTTCCATTGATGAATTATTGCAATTTAGTATACAAGGGCATGATAGATTGAAGATTTTGGAAATTTGCTCTCTTATGAAGGGGGTCAAGGTCATGCCAACAGTCAAATCAAAATAAGGTGTCTTTGTCATCTCCAATATTATGCTTTATACTACCCTGAATCTGATCTCTGGTGAGTAAAACCTACCTAAGCGACCAGGATTTACTACTTGAATTCAAGTTTATTGCCTAAATGCTCTTACCTTTCAAAAAAATTTGATGAATTCATTTGACCAAAAGGCTCTCTTTGTCAGTGCAAATCTTCCAAAGCCTTTTAATTAAAAAAGCTTTAACAGTTACCTTAGTTGATGGAATACCAAGCCCTCCATCTCTTTAGGAAGGCAAACTTCAAAATATTTCACCTTGGGAGGACGAGATTCAATACTATTGCCATTCCATATGAAGTTGTGAATAATTTTGTTTATAGTTTTGATAATTGCTTTTGAAAGCGTAATATGAGAACACCATTACATATGAATCTGACAGAGGACTGAGATAGCTAGTTGAACTCTTCCATAAGAGATGACTTTGGTGCACTAGCTATTAAGCCTCTTAGTGATAGCTTCAATGAGAGGGAAACAGTCCAAATAAAAAGGTTTATTCATAGTAATAGGAGCTCCAAGGTATCTAAATGGCAGCTGAGAAATTTGAATGCCTTTGACAGAAACTGCATGCTGAATGGAACTATTAGAGCCCACCAAAAAATCATAAGAGCTCTTAGAAGGGTTAAAAAAAAGCCTACAAAAACCTTTAAACTGTTACAGAGCATTAAGCAATAAAGAGATTAATTCAGAATTTGCAATACATAGTAATAAAAGATAATCAGTAAAGGAAAGATTAAAAATATTTGCTCTTGCATTTAAAGTGATACTTGAAGTTAGGCTCCTTAGATATTAAGAGTTGAGTGCGTCTGTAGAAAACCTCCATAGAGAGGGCAAATAGGAGGGGAGAAAGCGGATCTCCTTGATGCAGACCTTTTGCAGCCTTGACCACCCCTGTTGGCTCTCCATTGATTAGATAGGAGAATGAAATAGTGTTAATACAATTTCGAACCCAGTTGATGAATTTGTTGGGGAAATTCATGACTTGCATAGCACTAAGAATGAAACTCCAATTGACTGAGTCGTATGCCTTGGTGAAGTCTATCTTGAAGGCATAACTCTTAATGTTTTTGTTATAGCTATACCTCTTGAAAGGTTCTTGCACCACTATGATATTGTCACCAATACCATTTCCCACTAACATAGGCACTTTGGCAGGAATTAATAATTTTCTGAAGAACACTTTTGAGGTAGTTCGCTAGAAGTCGTTTGGTATTATTGTGGGTTGTAGTTTTGATATATTTGTATTGGTTTTTATGTTTTGTTCTCGATTTCTGTGCTGTATTAGTGTGTTGTCTTTTTTTATTTCTGTTTTAAAAATCAAAACAAAAAACATAAACCTTACCAAACAACCCCTAAGGTTTTTTATATCACCTTATAGAACACATTGCAACAAGTAACGGGTATGAAGTCATTCAAAGATGAAGGGTTAGGCACTTTCAAAACAATGCAAAGTTAAGTCTTATTCAATTCTCTTAACATGGATCCTTTCGCAAATAATATGCTTATATATTACACTCAAAATTATAAATAAATTTAAAAGAAAATTAATCCAAAGTTATTTATGGGTTAATGGGTTAGGGTGTGGTTTAAGCGTTCGATGGATTCAGTTTTTCGTTTCTATTTTTTATATTTGTTTTTACATATTTTTATCAAAATTTGTATATTTTATAGATTTTTGTATTATTTTTCCGTTATGTGTTATATTTATGTGCTATTTTTTATGTTTTATTATTTTTTTCAATTTTCATGTTAAAAAACAATAAACAAAAATAAATAGAGCTAAGTTTGTGACTTCTCTCTCTATATATATAATTATAATATTGAAGTGTTTTATTGACACTTACGATAATCAAATTTACAAAATTAAAATGAAAAAAATAATATTTATTGGAAGGGAATATGATAATAATATTATTTTTAATTTAATGACAACAATATTCGTGTAAGATAATATCACTTATTTCCATTTTATATCATATTAAGAAATTAGTCATCCCACAAAAGATTTTTATTCATATATATCAATAATGGAAGGTTTGGTTTAAATAATTTTAGTAATTTGTTACAACTTTAGATATTTTTATACGATTTCTTATATATATATATATATATATATGTTGCTTGAAAATGGTGATAACATAAACCAAATCTCACCGAGATTTACTTGATCCAAGAAAATGAATAAAAGTTTTAATGTTTTCCACAAAAGAAGCCGCTATCTTTTATATGAGATATTAATTTTAGGGTTAATTTTATCAAAATTCTCAATAGTTTGGTAAATTATTAGTTAAGTCCATATGTTACCACATGCCATATAATATATCGTTAGTCAGAAATAACGGAGGAACTCGACTGATAATAAAAAATTTAAAACTATAAGGATATATTTGATAATTTATCAAACTAAAGGAACTTAACTGATAGTTTACCAAACTACATGAACCTAAATGATATTAAACTCAATTAATGAATTATTTTAACAATTAAAATAAAATTGTTAATAATTAAAAAATATATTTGTGTTACTCTCATATTTATACAATATTATAAATATTGAATTTATAAAAATAAAATATTTGTATGATTTATTTGATTTTTTATTAAAAGAACACGGTATTTATATCACATATTAATCTAAATATCAATTTAAAAAATTTTCAATTTAAAGTAATTAT
Source organism: Pinacopodium congolense (assembly GCA_028565735.1). NCBI lineage: Eukaryota > Viridiplantae > Streptophyta > Magnoliopsida > Malpighiales > Erythroxylaceae > Pinacopodium > Pinacopodium congolense. Next base: position 13,995,335 of record JAOXYD010000009.1, on the reverse strand, counting down.
TATTATATTATTTATATAAAAATATGTTTATGTTACTCTCATATTTATGCGATATTATAGATATTGAATTTGTAAAAAATAAAATATTTGTGTGATTTATTTTATTTTTTAAAAATTAATTTAATATTTTATTAAAAGAACACAATATTTACATCACATATTTCTTTTTTTTAATTATTAAAAATTTTATTTTAATTGTTAAAATAATTCATTAATTAAGTTTAATATCATTTAAGTTTATGTAATTTGGTAAACTATTAATTAAATTCTTTGATAAACTATTAAATAAGTTTATACAGTTTTAAAAAATTTTATTATTAGTTCATTGCCACGTAATATGTTTACATAATATCACATAACACGCTGTTAATTAAAAATAACGAAGAGACTGACGAAAAAAGTAATTTAAAACTTTAATAAATTATTTAATAATTTTAAAATTATAACAACATGTAATTACAAGAAAAATAAAGGAGGTTTTGGTAAAATGATTCCGTAATTTTAAGTTTGACGGTGACATGTTCTACGCTGAACTGAACGGAGCGATTCTCGATTCTCAGTCCTCGATTTTCGTCACTCTCGATTTGGCTTCCTTATCCCTTGTAGCTTCTACGTAAATCCCATCACTTTCATCATTTTCACCATCATACCTTCCCCTCCTCGCCACCCACCTTCACTGCTAGATTCATCTCCGTGTATAGAGCAGAGAGTACAGTTACAACAATGGCGAAGAATCCATTAAGAGTTCTCGTCACTGGCTCTGCTGGTACAGTTTCATACTCTGAATATCACTTTATTTCAAATCTCAGATAGGTGCTTTCGTTTCAAGTAATGTATGATTAAGCAAGCATAAGTTCCTTGGGAAGTGGATGTTCTTTTCTTCAGAATGCGGATGTCCAATGTTATTGGATTGTTTACCTCCCTATAGCTTGCTGGGTGGGTTTGTCGATTCTTCCCCCGGTCTCTGTTCTTCAATTTAGTATATTAGAGGGGTTGCTTTCATGTTGATTTTGACAGGATTCATCTGTACAATTGATTTCCTTCTGTTATCCATAATGGATCATATAATGCTGCTTCAAAAAATCTCGGTTGTATTATTCATTTTCACTCTGTTATGGAAAATAGTTAGACACATGTGGAGTTTTCTGAAAGTAGAAAAGGAGCCTGTGACGGTTCTTGTAACGGGTGCTGCAGGCAAGCTCCATAATAATATATCTTTCGATTGGATTTGTATAATTTTTCATTATTGTGCAAACCAACTGCAGTTTTTCGATGATCATTTACGTAAATCATTTACGTTTCCAAATGCTAGGTTCATATATTCCAGTTTCACAAAGGCTCTTGATCTTCCTCTTACATCTAGTTCTATGTTTCAAGAAGCTATCACGGTGTTGTTTATTTGAAGTATGTAGATTAATGTAAATTATGGAACTGTGCTTGCTGATTCCAGGTCTAAGATAATGTGAATCAATACAAAAATTCAATTCTAAATGAGGTTTTATTTTGACAGGACAAATAGGATATGCTATAGTGCCAATGATAGCAAGAGGAGCCATGCTAGGAGCTGATCAACCAGTTATTCTGCACATGCTTGACATTGAACCTGCTGCCGAGGCCCTGAATGGGGTCAAAATGGAACTTGTCGATGCTGCTTTTCCACTACTAAAAGGTATCCAGCATAATTTGGATGCTTTTCTAAGCTGATGCTTCTGTTTTTCCTTGCATATCTCACTCTTTTTTCATTCAACAGGAGTTGTTGCTACTACAGATGTTGTTGAAGCTTGCACAGATGTGAATATAGCCGTGATGGTTGGTGGGTTTCCTAGGAAGGAAGGTATGGAGAGAAAGGATCTGATGTCCAAAAATGTATCCATTTACAAGGCGCAGGCTTCAGCTTTGGAGAAACATGCTGCTTCAGATTGCAAGGTAAGAAATCTTCCATAGTTTCTCATGTAATTATTGCATGATTTTTTTTTTTTGGGACTAAATCTAACTGGTTATGAGTCCTTATATATAATTTACTTTAATTTTACATTTCTTTATGACACGAGACAATTCAGTTGTATCAATTTATAACAGTAATATAATTAGAAGAAAAAAAATGTATTAATGAATAATTTAAGGCATATAAAGATGGAAGGTTTTTAACGTTTTCTTTTGTCAATTACTCTCAGGTGCTTGTGGTTGCCAACCCAGCAAACACCAACGCACTCATCCTCAAAGAATTTGCACCTTCGATCCCAGAGAAGAACATCACATGCCTTACACGACTTGATCATAACAGAGCACTGGGCCAAATCTCTGAGAGACTAAACGCTTATGTTAGTGATGTTAAGAACGTCATTATATGGGGGAATCATTCTTCAACTCAATATCCTGATGTCAATCAGGCAACTGTCAAAACCTGCAGCGGAGACAAGCCTGTACGAGAGCTTGTTGCTGATGATCAATGGTTACCTTTCTCATGCTTTTACCTTTTTTTTCAACTTTTTTTTCTTATTAGTCTTCTCTACCAACGATTGCTTCATTTCCTGTGGTAGGTTAAACAATGAGTTCATCACCACCGTGCAGCAGCGTGGTGCGGCCATCATCAAAGCTCGAAAGCTATCTAGTGCACTGTCTGCTGCAAGTGCTGCATGCGATCATATTCGTGACTGGGTTCTTGGCACACCAAAGGTTTCCTTTGTTCACTCTAATATCTCAACATACGTTTAAAGAAAATTCTTTAACAATTATATGCATTTTGTTCTAAGGGAACATGGGTTTCAATGGGAGTCTATTCAAACGGATCATATGGGATACAGCCTGGTCTCATCTACTCTTTTCCTGTTACTTGTGAGAAAGGAAATTGGTCTATCGTTCAGGGTAATTTGCTCTGGTTGTTCAACAGTTCTTATTCTATTGCTTCAGCCATCCTATTAGAAGCATTTGAATATAATCCATAGTTAAGGTAAGGATCGAATTTTTATGTTGATGTGATGGCAGGTCTCAAGATTGACGAGTTTTCCAGGAAGAAGATGGATGCAACTGCAGCAGAGCTCATGGAGGAGAAATCACTGGCCTACTCGTGCTTGAATTGAGAATCACCAGTGATTCAGGAAATAATGGTCACCCTAGTGAATAAATAGATTTCTCCTTATTGTAATCTTAGAAAATGCATAATACAAGATGCCACTTTAATGTTGAAATTGTAGTAATCCTTTACTTTACCATTAGGCAAAGTAGAGGAATCAATACAAGATATTGTTAGTTTGCCGTTATTAAATTTCTACTCATTTAAATCATATTAATTCCTGCAGAACAGAGCCTTATTTCTTTTCTCATTTCTATTTCATTCTTTTGCCTAATCATTTCTCTTCGTATTCAAAGACTTGCAAAACAGGGTCTGAACTCTTATGATAAAATTAGTTTAAATAAAGCATTTAAAAAGAAAGAGATGAATTACCAGTTGAGAAAATTTGTGTTTTGGATAGAACAAAATGACAATTAAATGAAATCGAAAATAATCAAGATAAAATAGATATATAGATTTTACATTAAAAAAAAACTTCAAATTAAGGTAAAAATAATGGGTAAGGATAAAAAAATTTCACCGTAAAAAAAAAGAGAATATAAAGAAAAACACAAGACCCATAAAAATTATATATATACTACATGTTTTTTTTTCTCTCTCCCTCATCTATCCTCTCTCTTCCTCACTCTCACTCGTTTATTGTTTTTCTGCCTATGATGCTTGTTTTTTGCTTCAAGAGCTCTTATTGAACACGTAACAAATGACCAAGTTTTTCAACATTAGTAGGCATAAAAAACGATGCTTATCATTGTTGATATTTCCCTCATTTGAAGATTAGTTTAAAAATCAATCATATTTTCATATCATTCTTTTTACTTTATTGCTTTATATTGCTTAAATCTCGGTCAGGTAGTAGAAGAAGCGGCACCAAATAAACTTATCAACGTTTATTACCTTAATTATAAAATTTACCAGGTCGTTCATAGTATAAATTTTTTCATGTCCATCGTTCCTTTTTCTAACTTATTAAAATAAAATAATATTCAATTTAAATATGTTTTATCTTTGAATGAAATATCGGATTCGTTGCAAGATGCAAAGTACTTTAATTATTACAATACAAAGAAATATTCTCTTATTTGTGTTTAAGTTCTTCCAGTAATAACTTCAACTACAGTGCTTCTTTACTAGCATATGTAACTACTACATACTCTACTTTTATTGTTGAGATAACCACAATTGACAGTAGTTTTAAAACTTAGCTCACAACTTGTCTAACTAGTATTAACACATATCCCGTAGTGGATTTACTCTTATCAAAATCACCTGCATAATTAGTATCAACATATCTTCTGATTGTAAAGTCCAATCATCAATGACATAATGCAACATTTAAAGTTCCTTTGATATATCTAAGAAACTGCTTAACAATATTCCATTGATCTCGATTAGAATTTGCCATGTATCAATTAACTATTCCCATAACATGTATAATGTATAATTTTACACAAATCAAAGTGAACGTTAAGCTCTTTATTTTTGAAGTATACGGTACTCAAGACACCTTCATCATCTCTTATTCATTGTTATAATTCATTCCTAAATATAATTTGAAATTAATAGGAAGTGGGGTAGAAATTGACTTATAATTTTATATATTGAAAAGTTATAAGATCTTCTTTAAATATTTCTTCTGAGAAAACCAATATTTCCTATTATTTTTGTTTCGGGGAATTTGCATCCCTAGAATCTTATTTATCGATCCCAAACCCTTCATTTTAAATTCTCTAACCAACTGTGTTTTCAATTCTTTTGATGCGATCATTTTTAGGACTTCTTATTAATATGTCGTTTGCATATAATAATAAGACTATAAAATTATCTTTATTAAGTCTCTTGAAATATGTGTAAGGGTTCGCATTCAATCTGCTATATACAAGGCTTATAATGAAGGAATTATATTTTTTATACCAACACCTCAGTACCTGCCTTAAACTATACAAAAATTTGTTCAACTTACAAACCAAGTTTTCTTTTCCTTTTTCTTCAAAACTTTCTAATTTGAGCATATAAATTTCTTCTTTAAAATCTCCATAAAACATCTAATTATTCAAGATGTAAGTCGAAAGTAACACACAGTGTCAGGACTACTCGAACTGTAGTTTGATGAACCGCATGGAAAATATTTCATTGAAATAAATTCTTTTTTCCTTAGTATAGTCTTTCACTACCAATCTCACATTATATCGCTCTACTTTATTATCACCACTTTGCTTAATATTGTAGACTCATTTGTTACCAATAAGTTTTCATCCTTGTGGTAGTGACACGAGCTCCTATATCTTATTCTTATAAAGAATTTCAATTTCTTCATATGTTGCTGCCATTCACTAAAATACATTTAAACTATTTATTACTTTTTAGAGAGTTAATGGCTCTCCATCCTCAGTTAAAAGGTGATATATAATATTGCTCTCTATAATATAATCTGAGTGCCAGTTTGGTGACTTTCTTGTGTAAATTGATCTCCAAGTATCAAAAACATCGAATTCAACTGGTTCTTAATCCTCATACTCCAATGTAGTTTCAAAAAAATCATTTTGGTCAACTTCCCTTTCTACCTGTATTTTTGTAATATCTAAATTCTATTGTAAAATGCAAACACCTTCTGTTTGCTTTTTATCCTTATCTTCTATGAAATAACAACTCTACTGATAACAATCTTATGGGATCTTACTACCCGGAATATGCAACTTTTGGATTTTGGATTTAACTTTGTAATTTCTTAGGTATTGTATTTCACATAGGCAAGACTTTCAAATATATGTAGGTTTGAATAATCTACTGATTTACTAGTCTACATCTCGATAGGTGTCTTCAACTTAATTGTAGTTGATGAATTCCATTTCAGCATATAACAGACGATATTGACTACTTCAGCCCAAAATTTCTTGTCTCAACTTATAGTTCTCATCATCACTCTTGTTCTTTCCAACAAAGTTATATTCATTTACCTTGGCACTGCATTTTGTTGAGAAGTGTATGCAATATTTCATCAAATAATTATAATTAATGATACAAAGAAATTTTCTATTCCTAAAAATGTAACAAATATTGTCACACATTAAAATGAATCAATTCTAAAATTTCCTTACTTTAGAAATTTAATGTGTTCAAGTTCAATTGTCCTACAGATCATAATTCTTGTTTAGATCTTCCACATATTGTACTTTGTCACCATTCTGAATCGTGTCATCATACATCTTTATCTTGATTGTACTGATTTCAATGGTCCTTAGAACATGATCATTGTAACTGTGTTGTCGATCGTTCTTATACAAAATATACTCAACTAAATTTATCATTTGATGCACAATTTCATAATTAATTTAAGACCAACTTTCCGATAAATGCACCGATCAACAAGTAATATAATAAAATATTTTTAAGAGTCCGAGTATTAATCCCATGAGGAAGTGTGTATGTAAGTACTAGGTCAATCAAAAGATTAAAATCTAAAATTAAAAAATTGAGAAAGTTTCTAATCAATTGGAAAAGAATTTAAGGTTGCTTTTCTTAAAATATTCAGTTAACATTTAGATGGTTGATGTTTTAATTGATTTAAGGATTTGTGATGCTTAATCTAAGGTATCTTCACTAAATCAAAATAGCATTATGTTAAGTTATTGTCTTATCTCTCTTGGTGTTACCTTAAAGTTTGGTCGTGCATAGACTTAAGTAATAGTCCTAAAGATCAAGAAGTCTGGTCTTATAAGTCCATATTTCAATACTAGTACCCTCGTGATTAATCAGAATTTGTTCATGTACTTATTTAGACTACGTTGTTTATTGATCTATCTAATAACTTAGGCAAATTTTTTGGATCTTAGATTATTTAATGACTTTATCTCAAGTGATCAATTTAAGATAAACATTAAGTATTTAATAAACAAAAATTGGCTCATTTAAACATCAATTAAAACATTAAATCATCTAACCTTAACTAAAAACCACATCAAGCATATATAGTAATAAAAGAACCTAAGATTAAACATGAATTATATATAACTTTTATTAATCCAATATAATAACATTAATACATGAATTTAAGAGTTTAGCTATGACCTAGTCACATCCCCATATGGTGATCTAGCTTTGGACAATGTGTATCAACTGTTAACAACTTAGAGAACTCAAGTACAATAGATTGAATTGAAAAATAAACTAAAAACAACATAAAAACTACTTTGATATGAAAAAAAATAAACGAATTTTCTGCCATCTACTTTTTTACTGGCCTTTGGAGATGTCATTGTTCTTATAGGAGAAGCTGTTGAAGATTGGAAGTAGATAGCAGCCGCAATTGTTGAAGATTTGTTGAAAATTTGTATTTATCGATGTTAAATGTCAGTTTAGCCAAAGAATAACGATGGCGTTAAACTCAAGTCCATCGACCATTAAAGTCCTATGCTGAGGGAATAAAATGTAGTTTGCTAAGAGTATAATAATGGGTGCTCCAGACCACCGATGAATTCTTGGAACTTGATGTTCTTGTTTCCTTTTTACATATTTCTTCCATTATTTACATTAACCTACAAATTAAAAATTTCTAAATATAAATTAAATATTAAAGCATCAAAAATAGGGAAAATAAACAACAAATATTATCTAAAAATATTATCAATTTGACCCTTAACAAGTTATACACAGATTCCCATAGAGACAGATTCATACTAAAAGAACCATTATCTTCAAGAAGTCATATGAAAAGTAGCTGTTGAATCGAGAAACCATATATTAACAAATCTTCTCTTACCTCTAATAATTGTTGTTACTTCACAAACTATTGCACTTCTATTATATGAAATGCTTACAAAGTTTTCTCAAGGAACAAAATATTTCTTATTTACATTCCAACAATCATTCTTTAATTAACTTTTCTAGTCATAATTGTAGCACTTAAAATTCTTCTTGGTCATAAATTTTAATTTACAGCGATTATGACTCCTACTTTAGCCATTTACATTTATTTTCCTCTTGTCTCTGTCAAGACCTCTAATTGTTGTGAATTTTCCAACCTGTCTTTCTTACTCTTACGTCGATTCTCCTTTTCTAGAATAGTGGTTATAATATAATCGAAGATTAAACTATTCGTATTGTTTGTTAAATTGATGACAAGTTGATCATATGAATATGGTAGAATTTGAAGCAGAAGTTCTATACGTTCAATTATCTTTATTGTGTGTCCTAACGATGTGAGTTGAAAGTATTCAAAATGTTTAAATACTCAGTCACCAAAGTGGATTCCATTATTAGCAAAGTATAGTGTTTTTTATTAAGAAACATTTTATTATGGAATGATTTGGACTCATATAACTTTGTGAGGTGATCCTATTTTTCCTTTGTTATCTTCTTCACCTTTATTTAGATAACACTCCATCAGCTAATGCTAAATGAAATTAACTACAATATTTATATTAATCTGGCTCCACATTTTATCTATGATCCTAGTTGCGCTTTCACTAATAGTCATCAAACAATTGTTTTTTCTCGAGAGTGCCTTTTATCTTAAGCTTCCATAGAGAGAAATTGTTCCTATTGAACTTTTCAATTTCATACTTTACTGTCATTACTGCTTTCACAACTACTTTATAAACAATGTCTTCAAAAAGTTTAAGAATAATCTAATTTATTTTTTTGATGTAGAAAATCCTCTCTTTAGTGACAATTATAGAGTATACAATAAGTAAATATACATACTAAAGACTAACTCTAATACCACTTGTTGAAAAAAATTATGTTTTAGATATAATAGGGCCACAGTTAAATGAAAGTGAAAATAATAAAGATAAAAAAGACACATATTTTATGTGAAAAACTCCTAAATTAGGATAAAAACCATAAACAATAATAGAAAAAATTTACCATTGAGAATTTTGAGAATTACAAGGAGAAAAGCTATAACCACAAAAACTATACACATAATATAAGCCCTTTCTAAGAAACAACGTATTTGTTTATTTATCTATTAATGTTTCTAATAGAAAATAATGTCATAGAGTTGTAGTTTTAGTAAATAAAATATATAAGGATAAATGATAATTTTAAAAAATTTAAGGATTAAAATAAAAAGTACCAAATTATAAAAGGGAATAATATAATTAACACTTCAATTTAACAAAATAGAAACCAAGAGTGTATTATTTACTTACTATTTTTTTTTTCTTAATTTTATAAGATAAAGGTGCTTAAGTATCTTAGTCAAATATTTTTTATGTCTAAGTCTTGAAAATTTGTTTTTAAGCACATATCTAAGTCTCAGAAGATTGTGTGAATAAAAGATATAAGAAAAAGAATATAGAAAAAAACCACAAGACATATAATTGTTTTGAAAAATTAAAAACATTTATTCATAAAATAAAATTATAACAAGGAAGTATCCAAACACAGTTAACACATGCTTGATACACCTTGACATATGATGTCACACCCACATAACCCTTGAAAGGATAGGCGGGTATTACCAACTAATGCATACCAGTGCCAAAATTTAACAACCAAAGTTAACTAGTACACTGAATTTATTTGAAATAAGGTTATTACATACCAAACTCTTCAATAGTACAACCGTAAGTTCAAATACACTCTTTGTATTATAATATTTACAAACTGATAACAAAATACATTATGTCTCGTTCAGGATATACAACACAAATATGCATTCCCAAACAAAATATATATTCTTCGTTGGCCCTTACGGTTGTCATTGTCCCATACTTCAATTCTTCCTATCTGAACCTACACGGGGGCAAAACCACCGTGCTAAGCATAAAGCTTAGTGGAGAATAAAATAAATAGGGTATAAACTGACAACTGTTCCAAACAGTCATCTTAAATACTCACATATTCGCAAACAATCCAAATGTCATATGCAGTACTTACTTATCCAGTTTCAAATCAAACTAAAATATCATGCAACACAGAATAAAAGATAGCATATTGGGACAAATTATACATTTGTTGCAAATCAAATCTCACCAATAGCAGAACTGAATGTTTAGTTATATCAAACTAAGCAGAGAACATAATATAAAGCATGTTAGCCTATTAATCCTTTATACAGAAGTGGGTAACGGGACTAATTCAGGAGATACCACGATCGGTATCACAGAACAGGAGAGACATATGTCTCAATAACAGGAGATACCGAAGTGTCAGTAACAGAAGACACCGAAGTGTCACTAACAGGAGACACTAAAGTGTCACAGGAGCAGCTGCAGACCCTTATAGGCATGCCTACATACCCACGACTAGGACTTAACAGTATTAACATAAAACAGATCCATTTCAAAATTATTTGATTAACATAAATAGAAACACACTTCCAATACGATCTCAAATATCAAACTCCTCGGACACTTGATGGTCCGGAATTAACACAATATCATCTCAGAAAATCTCAATTCACAAAAACCTATACCCAAATCATCATACAATAGTCTTTGGAATTCATTCATTCATGAGCACACCAAACAATGCATGGTTCCTGCACAAGCGGTACCAGGAAAATAAGCATAACTCAAGTTACAGTCATTTATTTATTAAGAAATTTTCATTGAAATCAAGCTAGACTTATATCTACAATTTTTATTCTTTGAGTTTCTGCAAATTCATTCGTTAAAGATATGTAAAATAGCTCAAAATCATAAAACTAAAATTTTACTCTGTACAGGAGTCTGTCACAGGCTGCACTAGAAAAATAAGCATAACTTTAGTTATAGTTACCCTTTTATCAAACCGTTTTCACTCAGATCAATCTAAGACATATATCTACAAATTTTATTGTTTGCGTTTCTTCAGATTCGTGGTCTAAGGATAGGTAAACTAGATCGAAAAACTGAGATTAGGTTTCGTCCTGCTCAGGTGTCTATCACAGACAGTCTTAGGAAAACACACATAACTTGAGATCTAGGCACTCTTTTCTTATGCTGTTTACTCTGAGGTCAACATAAGACCTACATCTACAACTTTTATTCTTTGAGGTTCTTCAAATTCAGCCTCTAACGATATGGAAAATAGATCGAAAAGGAAAGATTAATTTCGATCTATCTTCAAACAGTTACTATTTATTTTTCAGGACAGATTTTTAGGTCAGTTTTGTATAGCTCTTTTGACATAGAAAATGAGGTTTTTGGTCAATTTGTGCTTCTAAACAAATGTTCCTCTATATCTTAGGTTTCTAAAGAACTAAAGTTGAGGCACTTTGGTTGAATATTTAGAGAGTTATACCCAAAATACTACAGACTACTCTCAATCATGAACAACAACTAGAACTCAACTTCAAACCAAGTTTCAAACCCCTTAATGACATAAATCAAATTCGATTCCTTCATGAAAGTTGTAGATATATGTCTTAAACATCCAACC
>JAOXYD010000009.1:13967567-13981378 GCA_028565735.1 Pinacopodium congolense | reverse complement strand
TATAGGAGATTATTATGCAAATTCATTTGATTATGGTTATAATTATAAAAGATTGACTGAGTTATGATTATGATTATTATACAAGATTCATTATAATTTGATATTATCTCACAAACTTTATGTATAAATAGATTATGTACTGTATATAAAAACATATAAATAAAATTACAATTCTTTTCTTCATTCTCCGTGGTCTTTCCGGTTAATATGGTATTAGAGGCATAGTTTTAGATTGATCCCTCCGCTATCAATTTTCTTTTCAGTTTTGTTTGCTAATCTTCTCAGCAAGCCGTAACTAAACCCATCCACCTCCATTTTGTCTTCTATTTTAGAGGAATACTACCGTGTCATACTGTCCCGCTATCAATATTCTTTTTTTTTCTCATTCTTTTCTTTCTTCTTATTTATTTATTTATTCATTTTTAATTCTTTCATTCTTTATTTTATTATTTATACAATATTCCAATATTTTTATTATATATTTATTTAAGTAATTATAATAATTTAAGTAATTATAGCTTTATAATAATTTTAAGTTTTAGTCTCGTATTTATAAATATTTTCATTATATGTTTATAACTTTATAATTATTTAATCATGAATAAATATTGTAAATAAATAATTTAAAAAATATCCATTACAAAATTTGAAATAAGTAAACCACAGATATATTGAAATAAAATTTGATGATTTATATTATGTAATTATATTGTCATTTACTATAATTCAATAATATAAAATAGTGCAGTATATCTCATATATTATTTCATTTAGTATTATCAAATAACAAATTATAGTTTAATTGAAATTTTATTATTGATTATTGATTATTTATTAACATAAAAATATAATAACAATAATATTGTGAATAAAAATATATGCAAAAAAGTAAAGTTTGATTAATTTTATAAAATAATTTTAATTATCATTAATGAAAAATAAAAAAGAATATACGGTGAATATTTCTTTTTTGTGTGAAAAATATAGTTGTAGATTGAAATGAAAAGTACTGTAACATCTCTAAAATAGAGGAAACTCTATTCCATTTTAGAAAAATGGGTTAGAGATGCCCTTAGAGGCTAGGGAAATTTCAAAGTAATCAACGCTGCCTACTATTGTCTTAGTATTGCTGCTAGTCATCTCATCCCAACCATTGCTATTCTATTCATCACCATTCGTAGTCACTCATACCATCTTAACGTCACCCTACATCTATTTCCAGTGTCACTATTGTTAACTCATTCTCCCTTTAGTGTCACAGCTCTTTTTTCCTATATTTGACTTACTTTCTCAAGTCAAATATTCTTCTAACTTACTTTCTCGAGCTAACATCCTTGATAGAAAATAGTATCCACACATTTAGAACTCAATTGCAAACTTACATTATTGGATGACATTCTTCTTCTTGATCATACTTTATATAAATAAATTGTTAGAAGTCTTATTTATATCATTGTTACATGACTTGATATCTCATATGTTTTTCATTTAGTCAATTAGTTTATGTCGACTCCCCGCTCAAATCATTTTTCTGCCATACTTTGGAAACTTCATATATTAAAGGAACTCTTTTTATGATTTACACTTCTCTACTAAATCATCTTTGGTATTATATAGGTATTATTATGATGATTGCATTGGTTATCTAATAAATCGATACTCTACAATTGATTATTGTTACTTTTTGGAAGATTTTCTCATCTCTTAACGTGGCAAAAAACAGATGGGGTTACTTGTTTTAGTATTGAATCTAATTATTGTGCTCTTACTAATCCTACATTTGAATTACTTTTAGTTATAATGCTTATTAATATATATGTGTGAGACACATTCATTAGCAACTATGCTTCACTGTAACAACAAAAGTGTCATTCATATTTATCATAATGGTATTTTTTATGAGTGAACCAAATATATTGAATTTGATTGTCACTTTGTATGTCATTACATATATCACGGAACCATATATCTAATTCCTGTCTCTTCTACTAATTAAACTATTGATATATTTACGAAAGCATGTCTTCTTACTCAATTTTAATATCTTATATGCGAACTCAAATTAGTATCTACCATACCATCAGAAGTTTGAGGGGCAGTGTTAGTGGATTTTAGGAGATTGCTTATTATTACGATGATAAGAGATTATTATGGAGATTCATTAGATTATGATTATGATTACATAAGATTGACTTAGTTATGATTATGATTTTGATGCGAGATTCATTATGATTATATATGAGCTTACAAATTTCATATATAAATAGATGGTATATCATGTATAGAAACACAAAAAATAAAATCATAATTCTTTTCTTCATTCTTCATACTATTCTTAGTTAATACACTCTCTTTTAAAAATATATTTTTGAATGTTAAAGAATTAAATAGTTTAGTTTAACATTTAATTTTAAGTTATTTATTTATTAAATAAAATATATGTATGATTATGCCAAATTTATATTATTATTGATTTTTTAATACAAAATTGAAGTAAAGTTAAAAATTATACATCATACATAATATATTGAAGAACACTTTATAAAGTGTATAAAATTCAAGGATATTGAATTGTGTCAGTATTATATTATATTAGAATTAAATTTAGTATCAATATCAATACGTTATTTATAACATTGCTTTTTAGTATATGAGTTTCTAACTTCAAATATTCAAAAACTTTTGAAAGCTTTTCATTAGTAGCTCAAAGAACCTATAAAAAATAAGTTGAATTTACATTATTCTAAATTATTTATTTACTATTTAATATATTTGAAATATATAATTAATGAATTACATATGTTAAAAAAAGTTTAGTAAACAATAAAAAGTAAGTTGATTGTAAATTAATTTGTTTTTAAAAAGGTTAAAACTATGTTTTAATTCTTAATGTTTGTACAAAAATATTAAAAATGACATATTATTTGACATCATTAAATAAAGATTATAAAAGTTATAAAACATTTTAAATTTCGAAGCTGAAAAATTATAAATTTTTGTTGGAATCTTTTAGAAATTATTAATATAATAAAATTTTAATGAATATATGTTATATCAACAAAATTATATGCAGTTTTAAATTTATATTTAAAATTAAACATTTCATAAATGTTAGAATTGTTTAAAATATTGTTAAATATTGGTATTTTAAAATTTTTATAAAAAATTAAAGTGTCGAACCTATTTAAAATCATATTAAAAATTAACAGTAATAGGACATTCATCAATACTCATTAATATTTTCGATCAACAGGAAGCGTAGTCTAAGACGCATTTTCAGTAAGTGGCTAAAAAAATGCTGTCGTGGCATTTATTACAACCCGTCCCAAATTCCTAACCAGGATTTTATTAGTATAAGCAAAAGTCTGTAAGAGACCAACCAAAGTTCTGAACGGTGTTTTATATGACGGTGTCTCCACTCTCCACCATTAAAATGTATCCAATCAAATGGGTAAAACGGGAAGTTTCGATGCTTCATGCACACAGTACACACCACAAATCAACACCGCACAGGCCGACTCATAATTCAGTTGCCATCAGTCTCAGAGACTCCTCTTCAGTGATAGGCAGACAGAACAAAAACGTGGGCTTCCAAAAGAGACAAAGAGAAGGGGAGAGAGTAAGTTGGGAAGAGTTGGAGCCCAAAGCTTTAAAGATAGACTCTGAGCTAAATAAAGAAAGAAAAAGCTTGGAACTGATGGCTAGATGCAGAAGAAGGGTGGGGAAGACTTAAATTGCACGTCAACACACGAGGGAAAAGCTAGAGCTTACACACTTACACTACAATACAACCCCTCAAATGGCAAGTAGGGTTTTCGAAATTCGATCCAGCTTTCCCCGTCAGTTCTCTTAGTCCCATACTGCTATAGGTGAGTTTTAACTGTTTGAGTGTTAACTGCCTATGTATCTACTAATTCCCTCAAACTCCGACATGTCTCCAAAAGATAATCCCGACTTTATCAAAGCAGAAACCCCAAGAAGCCTTTCTTCCCTCATTTTATATGAAAAGATTGAAGTTTTCTGTTTTCTGTTTTCTTCATTTATATGGCTACGTTTAGCACTTTTTAATTCTCATTTCCTTTGTCTATTTCTCGGTACAGATTAAGAGGTCTTACTTCTGAATCAGAAACCCTTGTTTCACGGAGATAAGCTTCAAGTTTCCCCTCTGAAACATGTTGGGGTACGAATGGGGAAACCCATCAAATATTATGCTCTCTGGAGAAGAAACTACTCAAGAACAAGACCAGAACCGCCAGATTTTCGATCATTACACAACGCCATCCTTCAACGAACACTTCATTCAACAGCCGACCGCCGGTTTTTTTCACCACCAGACCACACATCAAGTCAACAACAATAACCTTTACGACCAATCCGCCACACATCCATCGGTCCTTTCCCTCGACCCGGTTCACAACTCCACTGTCGTCACCGGAGCAACACCGGTGACTTACTTTCTTGTTCCGAAAGCCGAAGAACCGTCTAGTGCCGAGGGTTTCACGGCTAGAATAGGGCTGAATTTAGGTGGTCGGACATATTTCTCTTCTGCTGAGGATGATTTCGTGAACCGGCTATATCGTCGCCCTCGAGCGGCCGACGCCGGTTCAGTGAATGTACCCAGGTGTCAAGCTGCGGGGTGCAATGCCGATCTGTCCCTCGCCAAGCACTACCACAGACGCCACAAGGTCTGCGAGTTTCACTCGAAAGCCGCAACTGTGATAATCTCCGGGTTGACTCAGCGATTCTGTCAACAGTGTAGCAGGTTTCTTGGAATTACGAAAAAACCCTTCCTTCAGTGCATACACGTTTTCTGATTTCCCTTCCTTAAACACAGTCCCATCATTCGCCTTCATCATGAAAGTTAGATAATAAACTGATAATGATGATTGAGTTGCCACAGATGACGGAATTACCCCCTGTTCTTCTCTTGAGATCCCAATCATTGAAATTCCCGTACAGGCGAAATACCGAGGGCATTTTCGTCCGTATGCTTGCATAATTGTTCTGTTCCTCTCTTCACTTGTTTGCTAATTTTTTTCTTAGTCTTAATTATGAATTTATCGAATATTTGTGAGTTAATTCAATTATCATGAGATTAGAGTGTTCCTTCAACTTGTATTTACTAAGTCATTTTAAGGTTCCATCTTGAGACAAGTTAGGGAACAATTACCTGACGAAAATGCCCCTTTTTTCATGCCTTGATACCAATGATTGGGATTGCACGTACGTTTGGAAATCCCGAGGGCATTTGTGTCTGTATGTTATACATGCATCAAGTTTCATCATTCTTTCCTTTTACCATTTTGGTATCAGAAGGAAATGCTTGGCAATTAGCAGCCACTTGTGTTCCAAAAATATCTGGGATTACGTTACATAAACTTCTTGTCTTGTAATAACAAAAATTGTATGAAAATGTCGTGCAGGTTCCATCTTCTTCCTGAGTTTGATAATGGAAAACGGAGTTGTAGAAGACGATTGGCGGATCATAATCGTCGCAGGAGAAAATCGCATCAAGAAATCAACAAGTCCCAGCTGGAAAATGCCCGGAATTCTTATACCGAGAATTTGTCAGGCAAGCAAAAATTCAAAACTTTTTCTTGCAACTAGCATTATATCAGGTGTTGTTGAATTTTGACATGCATTTTCCCGGAAAAATTTTCAGGGTCACCTAAGGACTCCGGAGCTCATTCCTCGTCCTCTGTAACAGTGGCAATATCACCACCAAGAATGTCTCTCGACTGTTTCAAGCAAAGAACATACCAAGCAACTACCACTGCTTCTTCTTCTGTGCCTTCCAGCTCACTGTTTTTCTCAAATGGGTAAAATGCAGTACGATTAAAGAAGGGGAGTTTCAGCAACAACATAATGTTACTTCCAGTCCCTTTTTTATTTTAAATCTTTGAAACTTCAAAGTGTTGAATTGGTGTTAGTAATCTATGTACTAATATAGTTCCTATTTTCGTTGCAAATGTAAAA
Source organism: Pinacopodium congolense (assembly GCA_028565735.1). Taxonomy (NCBI): domain Eukaryota; kingdom Viridiplantae; phylum Streptophyta; class Magnoliopsida; order Malpighiales; family Erythroxylaceae; genus Pinacopodium; species Pinacopodium congolense. The sequence continues at coordinate 13,975,402 of JAOXYD010000009.1, read as the reverse complement.
GAACCTTTTACTTTAAAGTTTGACGTATGTGAAAGAATTTTTCAGATGTTCACTTACTACTTACTGCAAGGTATTGCATAGACGTTAAGTATTTACTGCAAAGTAATCAGTTCAGACAACTACAGTCTGGTAAAAGTTGTAGTTTTCCAATAGAAGGGTCTGTCTGGATTCAGAGATGGCAATGATAGGCACGACGTTGGAGGATTATTATCGCTTAGGGCATTGCATTATTTTCCTTTTTGTCTGGTCCTGGAAGTGGGAATTTTGCTGGAAAAAGGGGTGATCCGATTGGTGAAAGGAAAAAGGTGTAGAGCCACTGTACCATCAGTGCAAACGAACACTTTAGGAAAATTGAGAGATAAGATATTCAAGCTGTCAAGTTGTCTCCTGCATGGAGGTTATGCTAATGCAGCCATATTCAGCTAATAATTATGAAAATGGATCAATCAGTTAGCTGGGTACGGCTGACTCGATTCAGATAGATACGTTTCATGTTCTTTTTTCATTTAGTTTTTGTTTTTCTAAGCTTTAAACATAAGTAATGAAATTAGATAAAATATTATTAGATGATAAAAGAAATGAGTAAGAATATTGGGTCGTTTATGAATGATTACCTTTTTAATTAATCTAATCAGATTAAGCCTAACATGTCTAGGCATTTTAATAAAATTAATACAAGAACCTAACAAAGATTCGGATCTTACAAGAATTATAATTAATTTTCAATTATTTATATACTAAATTCTTGATCGACAATGTTGATTAAAAATGTGAAGACATTAGTATCACTTCCATTTTCTTATTGTAATTTTTGAGTTCTATTTCTTATTTTTCATTTATATTTTTCTTATAAAAAAATAAAAAATTGTTTAACTAAAATTTGTGATAAAAATGATTAGTTTGGTAAGGACAAATAAATATGAAATAAATTCAAATTTTTATATCAAAATACTTTTAAATACTTTAAAAAATACATATTAATTAATAGATTATGTTAATTAATTATTGTAGAAAATTTTGTTTATAAAACTTATTTTCAAAACGTGGAAAAAAACATTTTTCTTATTTTTATTTCTCTTTTATGTTTTTCTGATTAAAAAAACAAAATAGAAACAATAAATATATTTTCTTCTTTAGTTATGTGTTTTGAAAATAAAATTTTTTCTTATTTTGAAAACAAAAAAACAAAATAGAAACAAAAACATATTTTCTTCTAGTTATGTGTTTTTTAAAATAAAATTTTTTCTTATTTAAAAAAAAAAAGAAACAACCAACATATTTTCTTCTTTCGTTTATGTGCTTTTGAAAATTAAAAAAAAAGGAAAACAGAAACAAAAAGTGTAATCAAATAGTCCTAAAGTTCTCCATGTTAAAGGATGCAAATCCAATTTCTCGGTGAAAATTCCCAACTTTTAATAATCTCAAACAAGTTGTTAAGTTCTACTTAATTAAATACTATTGTCTAGAAACAAATTACTATACCTTATAGTATATATCACAAAATTAGAGGTCTAAAGGGCTCGATAATAACATTCAAACATTTCTTTTAACCTTTAGAATCATATTCTCAGTGAGAAAAAGGAAAATAAAGGTTTTGGACGCAATCTTTTTTACCCCCCAGCTAGAATGAAGTCTACAGAAAGCTATTCCATACTGAAGCAATGACTCGAGCAATTTCATATAGTGACAAACTATCTTCCTGTCTCTTCTCTTTGTTTGAGTGCTTTTTACTTACTGAAATTCTACTCCATTAGATTCTTGTTGATTATGGGTTGAATGGACGTCTCCGATGAATAAGCTTTAGATAAAGTTGCATGCAGAAGAGTTCGCAATGCAAGTTTGTTTTTATGTTTCTTTTTCATGCAGTTCATTGTGATGTAACGTACAGACAGAATGCCGCATGTATTCGGTGGTTACCTTTCAACTACTTGGAAATCTCTCTGCAATTTCGTTCGAAATTTATCTGCGGTTCCATGATTGCCTCCTTCCTTTGGCTTCATCAACAACGTGACGACCAATCCACCAGGAAATTTCCTAACCTTGATGTATGCAAACCTGCAATGTAAGCAAGTTCTTGATTGCTGATTTACAGTATTTTCTCTTCCTAATATTTGTTTTTAGAAAGAAGATACAAAATTTTATTTGCTAGCTTACCTGGTTAAAAAATTGTTCTTATTTATATGGAATAATAGTTAGAAATCCTGACTCATTCCCATGTGTTAATGTCTTACGTGCTTGTAAACCGAAAAAAAAAAAAGAAGAAGAAAACTTTGAGATGTAATAACAAGAGAAATGCAAATCTTTCACCTTGTTTAGTTAAGTTTCTATCATTAGTTTTCGTTTTCTTTTTTATAAACATATAATTAAAAAAATAGCACATAAACTCATAAAAATAATATACTAATACAATAAAAAACTGAAAAGAATACGCTATAATCAATATAAAATAATACTATAAGACAAGTCAAAAACATAGATTGTCTAACCTATGCTTGTTAAGCTTCTACCTCACTTTTTTCCTTTGAGTTACAGGAAAATGCTCAAATAGATAGATAGCTTTACGCTTGGGGCATTACAATTCACCATTGTCATCAATTCGCAGTTCCATAGAAATTATTGGATTTGTGATCCGACATATATAGTAAAATCCACACATCAAATTTGTTGAAAAAAAGAACTGTTTCAAAATTTTTGAATATTCAGTCAAGTTGGCCCTTTAAAGGCAATCGTGAAATAGAATCTAATAAATGGAACGTTTGTTTTAATGCTTGGAGAAGTGCCTCCTAATCTGTCCCCACAAAATGTTCCCTGCCCCTTCCAGGAAAGAGCGGTATTCCCCCAACCGCAACGGGGTTCCTCTCACTTTCGTGAATAAAGCCAATAACCTTTCTATCTCATTTTTCTGTGTACTCCAAACCCTACAGGGGCTAACTTCCTTGGTCCAATCTAGGATAGATAACATTGTATGTGTACAAACAATGGGAATAGTCAAAGAACTTGAATCCAATTGCATGAGCATTGTTAAGTAAAAGTTTACAGTATGTTTAGTAAAAATATAATATAAAAATTATAAAAAATAGTATAAAAATTAAAAAAATACACAAAAATTAATGCAAACATATAAAAATTACAATTAAAAATAAAATATATGTGAATAGTAACAATGAAACTTCGATCAGCTAAGGTAAATTAAAGAGATCCATTTTGACAAGTTCAAATGTATGAAATAGATAGGGCATAATTGCCTCATTGAACAAGTCCAGCAATTCCCATGGCTTCCCATATCCCATGCTGATAAGGTGCTGACGTCAATCTTACTTTTTCATCATGCATTCAATGCTAAGTTTGATTCATCTCTAACAACCCTTCATTCTATTGTTTCATGGAGATTACATTACTTGTTCAAAGGCCCTTCTGCACATTGACTCTTTCTTTAGGTTCCTAGGGGTTGGTAGGTTGGTCTGCAATTGATTCTTGGTTGACAAGGGTTTGCAGGATCACGTGCAGTTCATGTGATCCCATTTTCTTTCTTGGTCATCTTCTAATGCGGACAAATCTGACTGTAAATTGGTCACTATCAGTTTTCCATTGACGTATATATCCAAGCAAGAAGTGGGGGACGCTTGGGGTTAGCAGACTAAATTCAATGAAGTTAGGCCAATTTTATTGCAGCCTCCGATAATGAGACAACAAAGAGTTGTGTGGTATTGATGGTGCATGAACGGAAATGAGCGGCTAAAATAAATAAGATAGAAACTTTCATAACTTGGAAACAACCAGTCCTATAGCTATCAAAGATCTGTGGTGATATTTCATACCATTTTCAGTTAGGAACATACTCGTCATGCGTTGCAATTGTTGACGTGAATATATAGAAAGAAAATTGAATTGACTGCTAAGAAATTGATTTTTCTAGATTCAAAGTAAACTCGTGTAGCCAATTTCACACTTGTACTAGATATTTTTTCCTTGTTTAAATATCACAGATTTTTCAATAAATCACTAGTACAAGAGATGCATACAAAAATTATAAATTAGAGCGTTTGATTCAATTTTTAATTGTAATTTTTATATTTTTATATTAAATTTTGTATATTTTTATAAATTTTTATATTATCTTTCTCAATTTTTGTATTAGTGTATTTTTTTTATTTCTGTGATATTTCTTTTGATTTTTATATTTTAAAAAATAAACATCCAAAACTAAAAAAAAATCTCTAACGAACAGCCAAAAAAGAAAACATCGTCAAGGATTCACAATATCTTGAAAGACAGTCATTGATCTATTATGTCTCTGAGATTATGCTTCGACATCTACTCAACTTACTAGTATATATAAACCCCGTATACAATAAGTCCTAACCAGTTAATTGCTATCAAAATATTTAAATATGATGACACTCTTCTTCTTATGATTCTACTTTACTTTAACACTTAATGAAGGCAATAATCCAAGCGTTACTGCATGTGGAGTTTGCATGGCCGTCAAACTTAAAGAAGGGGATGTTTGTTTGTTTGTTTGTTTTTTTTGATTTCCCATTTTTATTTTTTAAATATAAAATTATAAAAATAAAATAATACATAAATACAGAACAAAAATAAAAAACATATAAAAACTTAAAAAATATACAAAAACTGATAAAAATACATATAAATATAAATATAAATAAAAAATTAGTAAAACATAAGTTTGTACCAGTATTATGGAATCGATTCCAACAATGTGGCACTTAACATTTGGTTCAACTTTTTGATTTTATTTTTGATTTTATATGTTTTTTAAATTTTTATATTATTTTTAAATTTTGTATATTCTAAAAAATAGAAACCAAAAATTAAATCTTAAAATAAAATGGAGACTGAGAATGGAGTAAACTAAATTCGTAGGAAAGAATCAACTAAAATTTAGAAATAATCTGTTTAGTAAAAATTAATAATTAAATACTGGAATAGTGTCTTGGGGAGCTCTCTCTTCTTGTCTCGTTGTACACGGGAAATTTCCTTGTAGGTTAAAATCACATTTTAATCTTTAGAATTTTTATTAAGACGTAAAATTGACAGATATTTTTGTAGTGTTTGAGTAATTTTCATAAATAATTTTAATTTATCCTTAAATAGACAGTATTATTAATTCTAACCAAATTTTCTGTTGACAAAAATATAACAACTTTTTTAAAATTAAAAATATAACACCTTTTTTAAAGGATTCATCAATTTTTTACGGTGATACATAAATTGGTTAATTAATTCATCTAAAATTTATATAATTTTTTTAAATATTTCTAAACCGCTTAAAAGGTATGTTTAATTGTCATACTATTAATTGATAAGTTCTTAATACAATATAAAAATTTGATTAGAATTAGTGATTTTACTTATTTAAAGATCAATTAAAATTATTTCATATTACAAAATTTTATTTAAAATTTACAAATTATAAATAAATATAATTTTGACTTTGAGTCGTAATGTAATTACGGACAATTGCGACAACTGTAAGTAATATTAACCCAATTAAAATAAATTATAGTATACTTATAAATTGCATTTATATTATTAAAATCCACATATTTTCGATAAAACGTTAAATATCAAAGTTTTAAATTGAGACCTGCAATAGTAGTTGCAGTCTGCAAAGTTCATTAAAATCCACAATCGTAATTAGAGACAGCTGACAACTTTTAATTGCCCCTTGTACCGCCTAACAAGCCACCGACGTACCCGTCGGTTACCATATTATTATCCTCCAAATAATGCCGCTTCTATGGTTTTTAAGTACATTAAATGTGAGTCCGGAGGCAAACTGAACATCAACCTACTTCAACATTTCCCCCTTGTCGAATGAATTCCCCGTCTTTCTTGGTAACAACTAACATTAACGGTGCCACATTCATAAGGAAGAGAGAGGCTATTCTCGAGTGCTTTGAATTTCGACCATAATGACATAATTAGATTATGACCCGATCAAATATTTTTAAAAAGATGATGGGAATAAAATTTTTTATAAGATCTACAGCGAAAACAAAAGGTAAGAGTCTATATAGTTTAAGGATAAAGGTTCCCTTTACTTTTTAATATTTAAAAAATAATTTAATTTATTATTTTTTAATATTTTAATATTTATAAAATAATATAATTAATCTTATAATACTACATATTATCTCTTGATATTTTATTCTTTTAACATTAATTCTATTAAGATTTTGTTTGATAAATTTTATCAATATTTTATAAATAAATTATTAATTAATTATTAAAAATAATTAAAAAACTTTAATCGTGTTAATATTAAAAAAATAATTTACATTATTTTATAAACATTAAAAGATAAAGTGATACTCTCATGACTGTTAGTGAATAATTTAAAATTTTTTAAAAATATTAAAAAATAAATTATACTTTTTATCATAATTCAAAAACAAAAGTTAAACGACCGTATATAATTATACCGGTTATATTACTGTATATCATTAGTGTGGTCTTGAATAAGGACAAAAAAATAATTAACCAAAATAGTGTCATTGTATGTAATGTTTAAGTGTCATTATAATTTGAAAAAAATAGAAATTTCGTAAATTATATTTTGGAGTTTTATGAGAAAAAATTATGATCTCAAAAGGAATAAAAATTCCCTATCTATAAATATACATCTCATCTCAGGAGATTAAATTAAATTATATAAAATTTATGTGTTTTTTTTTACGGTAATTATTTACTGTTTTATTTCTACCATTCGTACGATGGTTATCCCGGTTTTGCCCTCTGTTATGGTCGTTGAAGCAAAATCCCGCCACTTCCCGTTATCTTCTCTCTTTATCTAAAAATAGTAACGTGCACTCTAAACTCGCTTTCCATTTTCCTAATTTCTGTAAGGACAATTATGTGGTCTGATCTGAGTGTTTGCCCTGTCGTCGTACACACAGCAAGATGAAAGCTGTACCAAAGCAAACTCCAGTACACACAGCACTATTCACTTGAAATAGTAAAAGATGATCATGTCGTTTGGGACGACGACAAAGTGAGGGTTGTTAATAGCTTATGAGTTGGAATGGCTAGTGTAAGTACTGTAGGGGACCTATGCAAAAAGTAGATTTATTTTATTAAGATGGTTACCGATCAATCAAGATATAAGGTGACTGTGATTGGACTAGAAATTATTACCGTCCCTTATTGTCCCTTCTCTACCAAGTTTGGCCAGTGAAGAAACTTCAATTAATATTAAATCTTCAAAGTTTGAGGTTATTTTTAATTATAATTTTTATATTTTATATTAATTTTTGTGTATTATTTTTTTATTTTTATATTGTATTAATTTGTTATTTTTTTCAAATTTTATATTAATTTTATTGATTTTATTTATTTTTTATTTTTTATTTTTTATCGTGTTTATGAATTATTTATATAAATTTTGATATTTAAAAATAAAAACTAAAATAAAAACTTCAAACCAAATAACCACTTGTTAATCAAAATCTTCCCTTAATACTTTGGAAAGTTGGGACAAATCGTTTTAGAAATTTTCGAGATAAAAAATTGTAGTAGGCTTTAATGATAGTAGAAAGAAGTCGTAATTAATTTACAATTTTAGAAATAATTAATATTAAACAAAGCTAGTATAAGACTTATTGGTATCAATTAAATCTAATTCATCACTTGATTTTAAAATAATTAATTATTAAAAAAAGGCTTGATAAAAACGTTATTGATAAAACAGCCTTTTTATGTTTGAAAAATAATTTAATTTAATTTTTAATAATTTTAAAAATATTATTTTATCTTTTATATTTGTAAAATGTTATAAAATGATACATATCTATTCTTAATATTTATAAAAT
>JAOXYD010000009.1:13942949-13960365 GCA_028565735.1 Pinacopodium congolense | reverse complement strand
TATTTTTTATTGATTTTTATGTTTAAGAAAACAGAAAATTAAAATAAAAAATCAAAATACAAATAAACAAGGCTTTAAAAGAGATCAATTGAAAATATTGGTATTTAAGCTTACAAAGTGAAGGGTATGGAAATATATGTCGAGGTTTATCTTCTTTTTTAATGTTTGTATAAAATTTAAACAATATCATAATATTTTTCTGATGAGTATTATATGTAATTATTGTTCTGATAATTTGTTAATAAATTTATATCATATCAATAATTTAAAAGGACTTTTAAATTTAATTTAAATGTTTGATTTATAGATTTATAATTTAGATATTTTTTAATATTTGCACAAACGTTAAATCTTTTTAAAATATTTTAATAAAAAATTTATACAAATATTAAACATTAAAGAGTAAATGAATTCATATACTTTTTGTTTGACTCAGGCTTTTATGGCGATTGCTACCTCCGAACTTTAATGAAGTCGGTGAGGAAAGCTATGGATCAATAAATAATGACACGTTATCTAACTATAGCTGCCAGTAATTAGAGAAGTGACTACATTAATTACTGTATTATTAAAATTTACGTGGAACCAAAGCTCAGAGCACTTTTCCTCCCGCCACCATGGATGAGTGACTTTCAGAGCTCATGGTTATTTATAAACAACTTAAGTTACGAACTTACGATAGCACATGATCTCCCACGTGCACTGCCTTGGCTTTGGGATCATCACAACTTGCCTTCTCACGCCATTCAAGGTCTCTCTTGCCAATGCCAAAAGACCTTTTACAATAAGGTCAGTTCAGTACAATGATTGATTTTTTTTAACGCTCTTATTATTTGACTTTCATATTGTTCATGTGGGAGCTTAACCTATTCGATGAAAACCGCTTTAAATTAAGGAGTCAGTTTGATAAACTTTTAGTTTTTAGTTTTTATTTTTTAATGTAATTTTTATGTTTTTTATTAATTTATATATTTTTTAATTTTATACTATTTTTAGATTTTTATGTTGTATTAGTATATTATTTTTATTATTTTATATTTTTTAATTTTATATTTTAACAAATAAAAATAAAAATAAAAATAAAAAATTACAATTAAAAACTCAATAAAACAGACTCTAAATTAATGTAAGGTAAAGAAAGAGAGTTTGAAGTATTTAATTTATATTTTAATATTTTAAAATTATATAAATTAAAATTTTATATTTTAAAAATATTAAATTGAATCTTAAGATTGTATCATTTTAAAGTTTAATTTAAGTATCTTTAAAATATTAAAATTTAATTTCAACACTTTTAAAATTTTACATTTAAATTCACCTTTTTACTATTGAACATATTAAACTTTAAATTGATTAGAAGTTATAGATAGTACAAATTCAATTACGCCATTAATATTATAGAGCTTGAGTTCATTTATAACATCAAGGGATTTATTCTATTTTTATTTTTTCAGTAATGACAAAATATTCATTCGTTATTTTTTGAGATTATATCAAGTAAATAATTTATTGTATGTAATAATTTATAAATTATACGTTTAAAGTACAATTTTAACGTGTAACATATTTATAATTTCATTCAACTATTTTTTAAGATTTTACGTAGAATATAAGATTTAATTTGTTTTTTTAATACTAACTCCACTAATTAAGGAGATGTTTGGTTTGTGTTTTCTATTTTTATTTTTATAAATATTAAAATTAAAAAATAATATAAAATTTTAAAAAACGTAAATATAACATGAAAATTAAAAAATAACACAATTTAAAATAAAGTAAATAAAAATAAAAATAAAAAATTAAAGCTAACAAATTTTAAATTATCCCCATAGCCTACCTAGAGTTTACTGATTGGGCTCCATCGGTTGAGTCCAAAAATATGACAGCGAAGAAGGGAATGGAGACACCCACTAGCACTGAGCATGGAGGCTGAGTCACAATCAATGCGTTTGTTCTCGTATTAAATCAAATCAAACCCAAAAAGGTAAAAGCCATAGTACTTCGGAGGGAAAGGCAACATCGTACGGTCGGTACTTCTCACAAAATCACATACATAATACATCTACGTATGTATGTATTCATCTTCCTATGGTCCGATGGGTTCGTATGTCCGAATCCCACACCGCACCCACTCCGGATGCTCACGTGCCTGCCCTTTTATTTAATATAATAAATTCTGAAATAAATGAGATCGATGGATGTGGCCTTTTATGAGTTCAATAAAGGGAGAGACGCGGATGGATAGAGAGCGTGTTAAATGCTCGGCTGGATCCAGTTGTATGGATTTACGTAGTTTTAGTAAGGCGTTAAACAAACGTAACGGCGGAACCCCTCCGTTTCCCTTATTTCTTTCCTTTTCTAGTTGCTTCCGTTACGAGCTTTGCTTTTCTTTTTTTGGAATCCACAGACGGCGCAAAAAAGGAATGGGTCCCCACATTCTCCGTCAACTGCCACGTGTTCTCTGTCTTTAACATTAATTTGCAAATGTCCAATTAAAAACTTAGACCGGATCGATTTTTTTAATTTTTATATTAAAAATTTTTCACTATTTTTTATATTTAAAAAGTAGAAAAACTAAAATAAAAAATGGAAAATGGTTCCAAACAATTTTTAAAATTTGTTTAGATTAATTTTTCGTTTGTACTCTTAAATTTTATATTTTTTTGTATTTTTATATATTTTTTAATTTTTATATTTTATTTTAATATTATTTTTAGATTTTTTCTATTTTTATGTTTAAAAAATAGAAAAAATATAAATCAACAATGAAATCAAACAGTATATCATTTGTTGCATCGTTTATGAAATTTGTGTAATAATCTCTTCTGCCGACGCCTATCAATTACCAATATTTGTGTGAATATCTGAATTTTCTTAATACATATAATTAAATTATGTGATCAATAAATTATTTTATATTATTAATATTAAATTTGTATTGTTACGATATATTTTTTAAAAAACACACAATTTATTAACAATTTTTCGATTTTTTTTTCTCACTCCCGGCACGTTCCTTTGCTCCCTTGCTCACTCTGTCTCTATCTTCCACCACCTGCCATTAATATTTACATCAGTCCTTCTTCTCTTCAATACCACTTGCTTTCTCTCTCTATCTTCGCGGTTCAGGGCGCAGATACAGCGTTGAGATCAAATGGACGTCTGCGATTACTCCACCGGTGATTACTTCCCAATTGACGACCTCCTTGACTTCTCCAACGACGACCTCTCCTCCTCCGAACACAACCACAATCTCCCGCCGGCAGACATTCCCTCCCTTCACCACTTTCCCTCCTCCAATCCCCTCCTCTCCACTACTAACTTCACCGACCACCTCTGCGTTCCTGTATGTCTCCGTCAGTTGTATTCTTCATTCGATTTTTCGAATTTTGTCTCCGTTTTATGAAACAGTTGTTTATTCGGTTTGGTCTGTTTTGTAGAGTGAAGACGTGGCGGAGCTGGAGTGGCTGTCGCAAATTGTAGATGACTCCTTCAACGACTTCCCTCCCAATCCACTCGCCGCCACCATCAACTTCCGCTCCGACTCCTCGTTCGCTTCTGGAACTCCGAGCAAACGCTCGGCTACGACCGACGCTGCTACATGTACGAAGTCCAAACCGAAGAAGGAAACGAAGCGATCGCCGTCGCCTACGGCGGAGGGTGGAGTGCGTCGGTGCACACACTGCGCTTCCGAGAAGACTCCACAGTGGCGAACGGGTCCCCTGGGCCCCAAAACCTTGTGCAACGCTTGCGGTGTGAGATTCAAGTCGGGTCGGCTCGTGCCCGAATATCGACCGGCTGCGAGCCCGACGTTTGTGCTGACTCAGCACTCGAACTCGCACCGAAAGGTAATGGAGCTCCGGAGACAGAAGGAAATGCTAATGCAGCAACGGCAAGAAGGATCACAACGCGTTTATCATCATCAGAATTTCCAAGTTTGCTGACGTGTTGAAATGTCAAGCGTTTGATATGATATGTCAACGGGGTGGTGGAAAATTGGGAGGAACCTCCAGATTTTCACCATTGGTTTTCAATTTGTTGCTTGTTTTGAAAAGAAAAAAAATGGAAAATAGATTAAAAAAAAGAATTTTAACTGCTTGTTAGTAATTAATTCTTCTTCTTTTCTGTTCGCTTTAAAAGCTTCAACCACCAGTGACGTCTCTTTTTCAGTTCTTTTGTTCTCTTCTGAACTCTTTCTGAATGTTCAGACAATCATGGATCTTATCAGAAAAATTGTGGGCCCATAGCCCCTCAAGCCCGCTTTATTCACAAAGACCAAGGGTAGAATGGTCCAATAGCGAACATTGTATGGAAAATGAGAATTGTTTAACAATAGGACAACCTATAATCAGTTGTTTCTAAATGCAAAAACCTTAACCGGGAACTCCAAGCCCAGAAGCCTTCTCTTGCATGTTGTATATGGAACTGTAATTAACTGGTGTTCTCAGACTGAGATCCCATGGTTGCTGATTTTGTTAACTTCCTTGATCAAAGCATTCCTTTCCCGCTTTGCTTCAGAAGCAAGGTTGGAGACCTGCCGGTTAAATCAGTGTTCGTGTTAGAATGGTATTAAACTCTGCAAATTTTGCAGAACTTCATGAAGAAGTAGAAGACTCTGAAGATTCAAAATAATTTAAAGAATCCAGTTTCAATTTCAAGAGACTGTAGTATCACCCACCACTAGATCAACATAAAATATAATCAAATAATTATTGCAGAAACAAATTGATACCAAGAAGCTCAAAAAAGGAAGAAACAAAAATCTTAAGATTTAAAACGCTTACTTGTGTGCGGAATCTAGATGCTTCTCTGCTAGGAAGTTCCCTAAGTACATCCTTCAAACCTGTTACAATAGAGAAAAATTTATGAGTTGATGATAGAAGTGAAACTGTTTAGACATTTCCTCATCCATCCAGAATAACAAAGATATAAATCAAACAGGAGAAAAAAAAAAGAGAGAGAGAAGGAATAAGTCCAGTATCCATATAGAGCAATGTGATATGCTGGATAAACTTATTCATCTAACTGTTGAAGGCAAAAACACCCCTTCATTCAAAATCTTAAATCTTTTTTATTACTGATGAACACTGGAATCCAATACCAAAGCATGTTTTGATTAATGTGACAAAAATATGAAAGATAAAGGATCTATACCAGCTGCTTGTCTTTCGATTTTATAAGCTGATCGGATTACACCTTGGATCTGCTTCCCAGCTTGTCTGGTGGAGAGAAAATGGGAGAAACATTGAAAAGTAAAAAACAGCCCAACAGTGTGATTGATATTAAAATGTCCATTGTTGCAAGACAAACCTGAGTTTTGTCCTTCCATGAATCAACTCTTCTTCTGCTGCGGATGCCCTCCTCTGGAAAAGCAATGTAGCATATTAATGATTGCATCCAAAGAAATGCTAGGTTGGAATCAAGAATCAGATACTTAGATGTAATGACAGAGTTGGTACTTTTCTTATATTAGCTCGTACTGAATAAAAAGGTCTCTTATTTTCCCTCATTATGAATATACAAGATGAAACCACTCAGGAACTGTCTTAGGAATGTGTCAGATAAAAAAATAAAAAGGAGTTTCAAAGATCACCTCCAGCTTCTCACTTTCAGCCTTCAAGAAGCTGATAGACTGTCGTAATTCCTTCACTTTACCATCGGCTTGAGAAACCATAGACTGCAGAAAGAAAGAACAATCAAAAGCTAGATTAAAATGGTTCTAAAGATGCATGCTTGATGAATCCATAGAGATTACTCAAATTTTATCAAGGAGATCTTATCAAGTTATAATCACCAAGCATCATTTCTTACATCCAACATTTGGATCAAACTCTTTTGCAAACAGAATCCTACAAGAAAACTTCCAATTTTGCAACGTAAGCACCCAAAATCCCATCATTTGAAGGCATTTGAAACTGTATTACACTACAGCACCACAAGGTGCAACTATTGTTTACCATATAACAAGAACTGAACGTGGTTTATTCCTAAATCCGCTTCACAGGCATTTACTTCTCTCAACACCAATTCACTGATGATTAGTAGAAGAATAGAGCATCTAAGCATACCTCTTCACTTACAAAAAGCCGCTTAGTACTATAATACAGAAAACGCCTTGGCCCTGCATGTTAAATAGAATTGTTACCATCTCTTATTTCTTAGCTGTATGAGAATAATCAATGTATGCTGCTTTTTAAAAGTTTTTGAATTCATGTCTTGATACATTAAAATGCCAGACTGGTTAACTTGCATTGTCCTGAAATATCAACAGTTAAAGAACTTCCTGTAAACTAGCATTCATAATATCTATCAACATACTTTTAAGAGCCACAAGTCCCAATCCAACACCAATCCCGCTTGTAGTTAATGGATGTGCGGCTGCAATGTTAACACCCTCTGCATCAAAAAAGTCCGAAAGGTAAGAATTGCATCACACTTAAATCCAGAAGTAGTTAAATGTCCTGAAAACTAAACCTTTAATCTTCCCAAACAACATGCCCTCGTAAACACCAAAATGAGCTTTAACATCTTCCAGTGAAGCCTGAATGCATCAATCATAAAAATTACAATCTCAATGGAACATACAACGAGTGAAGAGTTTTGAATATGCGTCTATAATCATAACTTACGAGTGTTTGCTGCAAGTGAGCGGAAGAAGTTGACCCAATTTCCGATAAGCGAGACCTTAAGGCTTTAGTGGCGGCGTCGATCGTCTCTTCAATTGTCTTTTGGTAGACGAGAACTTGTTCAACTGCGTCGTCGATCCATGGAGTTACTTCTTGTAGGGTCTTGGACTTTATCGTCGAAGATACTTCAAGGATTGGAGCTGGTGGGCTCTGCTTCTCTTCCGGTGGTGATTTTGACGCCGTCGCCATTGAAATCGTCGATTTTCTGATTCCAAGAGTTCTATGCAGAATTTTTTCTGTCTATCTATTCCGGACCTCTAAAACCCGAACCGCCTTAATCGGATTCTTTTCATTCTGCCAGTTACCTAGCTGCTAGCTCTTCTATTGCAATGGTCTTTTTTTCTTTTTCTTTTTTTTTTTCGAAAAGTACTCTTCTATTGCAAAATTTACCGCAGCAATTTCATTTATTTTTTATTGTTCTCCTATTATCTTTTTTCCATTTATTATGACTTGACTTTAAATAGATTTACGAAAATAGTAGTGCGTCACAATTATATATATATATATAATTTAAGCAAATTTTATCATTTAAACTTTAACATTTTTTATCATTTGTTAAATCTTAACATTTTAAAAACATTAAAAAAAATTAACATTTCATAAACATTTCAAAAAAGACTTTAATCGCAACTCCATTAACTTCTTCCGTTACGTGACACATGATGACACTGTAAATCTTGCCCTCATTCAACACCACTCAGACCCCATATGTTATTAGTGAAACAACAACCTTTGTGTAACGGTATGGTTGGTAAGATAAGTCACTTATGATGAAGGCATCACAAAGTTGAATGGGAAAAAATGTCATGCCAAGTACTTATGAAAAATGGGCAAAATGCATTAATCTCATATTTGATAAATAAGAGATAGTCCTAAGACTTATAAGTATGAGCAGTACACACACCTTAAAGTCAATCTTTTGAGGAGAAGGTAATAGCCTCATGATAAATTAGTATCAGCACCTAGATTGGTTAGTTTAAAGTTTGAAATTTTGTTTGATGTCTCCAATCCATTGTAGTACCCATTAACTTCACTTAGACTATGGATTGAGGGAGAGCAATGTTAATTGATTCACTTGTTAAGGGGGAGATTATTGTGAAGTCACGAATAAATTGTCTCATATCAGAAATTGACATAAAGTTGAAGTAGCTTATATACAATAAAAGACCCACAACTTATTACCTTAAGGTTTTATGTTCAAATTTTTATTAGTCAAAAATTTTTTTTGGGTCTCACGCTAGTCTGTTGTTCTAAAGTACTCAAATCCTTACATAAGTATTAAATACTAAGCTTTCTTTTTTTTACAATTGGGGTAGCTCACAACTAAGGGGTGTTCGAACCACGCAAACCTTTGGATTTTTTTTTTAAGGAAGAGATGACGACGTTGGGTGGCGAAAGTAGAAAGCCAATGATGTTTCTCTATGTTGTATAAACCAATTGCTAAAATAGGTTTTCTCCTCGTCTCTTTTTTAGTAGTCTCTTTTTCTTCTTATATCATTTCAGAGGAACTTGTAGTAGAGGAACTCAGGATCCTCAATCCAACGACGATTTCTTGCTCTGTAAATACATTTATGTTGAATCAAAGAATTTCGTAATCTATGTTTTGATCATGATAAAATATATTTGTTATTAATGATTTACTTTGTTTTGATGCATTGATAAGATAAAACATGTAAGATGTGTAAGGACATATATGGGCCCCCTAGTTGATGTTTCACGAAGAAAATGAACATAATAGAGTAAACATTAAAATAAAGATAAAATGTTAGATCAAGATCAAGTTTTTTAAAGATCAATAGATGAACATTATGTAATTTTGAATGTAAATCTCATCTTAGTCTTCCAATATTTTCAAGGACTCTTCATATATGTCTGCATTTCTTTTTTTTTTAATGTTTGCACGCCAATTGCATATTAAGTTATTTTATATAATAATATTTCATAATCGAGAGAAATTTTAAAAAAGTTTTAAAAGAAAATCCTTTTGATGCATTAAAATATATTGGAGAAGATTTTTAGTATGGTTAATCTAATTTTTATGAGAAATTTGATTTTAAAATGTTTAAAAAAGTTTGGAAAACTTTTAAAAGATTTGAAAATTTTGAAAAGTTTTAAAAAGTGTATTAATTTTCAAAGGTTAAGACAGATGTTATTTTTTATTTTAATTGAAGGATTTTGGTGTTTAAAATCAACTTGAAAAACTTTTGAAATTTAATTAATTTGTCTTTAAGTAAAAGGAATTGTATGAGTATTTAGGTTAAGTTTGGGGAGCTTCTGCAGTTGCTAAAAATTGCTTTATAGAAGTATAGGTCGAGCAATCCAATAATATGGTTAATTAGAAGCTAAATAGCACCTTTAAAAGTTATAATAAGCAATTCTATTTAACTTGAGTGGTCAACTAATGTGTGTTATAACTACACGTTGGTCGACCAATATAGCACAATAATTGACTAGTGCATCTTGACAATGTGCAATAATGATTAGGTTCTTATGTCTAACATTTCTATAAGTTAAAATAACGGCTAGATGTGCTATGTAACTAAATGTTTAGTATAAATACATGTTGGATGAGCATGTAAAAGAAGTTTTTAGTGCAATAATGATTTAAGAGAAAGGTTTATGAACAAAATTGAGTTTTTGAGTTGAATGAGTTTAAAATAAAATGTAAAGTTTCAAACTTGCATTCATTAGGTTTTTATGAGCTTTTATGTATTGTTTTAATTAATTAAGATATTGAGTTGATGTATGCTCAAGATAGGCCTTGGTTATTGGTTTTGGAATTATTGATTAGGGGTCTCTCTTCATCCTAAAGAAAGATTTTATCGGATTACTCTTCACTTTTTTTAGAACAAAAATTTATAGGTTACTTTTTGCCTTTGATGTTATGGGGTTCTCTTTGCCCTAAAATAAGATTTTGTAAAATTCTTCTTCAGCTTATAAAAATATTATTTTTAAGATTTATTTTCACCCTAAAGAAAGTTATTTATAGGAGAACTTTCAAATGAGACTTGGAGAGTAGATGCAAACTAACAATTGTAATTGATCACTATAAAAATCGATTTATAATTTCTATCTCAAAATTATTTACTTTATGATGTAGCCATCATCATCAACACATTAAATTTGCCTCAAGGTGTAGTTGAATTGTAGTTAATGATTTTATTCATCACAAAAATAGATTCAAGTTAAAATTTAGATATTTTTAGAACTCTTAATTCACCATGCCCCTCTTAACTATCATATAAGGCTAATAATTAATGTCATTGTTAGTCTCACTTAATGTATAAAATTTCCAGTGAATTAGTAAGAAAATATTATTATGACACTTTTCGATGCATTATTTTTTTCATGAACTCAAAAGGATCAATTTGTATTTTTTGTTATGGAAATGGCGTTTTATATTAAAAGTTTTAATGAAAATTTTACAATATAAATATCAATAAACAACACTATAATCAATAATTAAAGAGTTAAGGAAAGAGATGATACACAAGATTTTTATAGAAAATTGGCTAACCAACTTTAACCTTCATTCTCTCTTTAACAATGATATTGAAAGTCTCACTAAGTCACAAAAATAGTTATAACTCCTTCTTTAGGTAAAGAGAAGCCCTTACAATCCCATTCTTTTTTTTTTAAAGATGAAGAGGAACTCTAAACTAATCTTTTTCAAGGTAAAGAGGAGATTTTATTGTGAATCCCAACCCAACAATTGAAAAATACCCTTTAAAGCAATCAAATACATCGTTAATGATGCTTTACTTAAAGCTCAATAATCAAAGTGCTCATATACTTTCATAGATAAAAATATATGGATTATAAACCACTTAAAAGCTTAATGAAATAGAAAATTTTGGATTGAAAACATGAAAATTGTATTTGAAACTTAAAAGATGAAGATTAAGGAAAATGAACACAATAACACTTTAAAATTTGCTATATATTACTTTGTAAACTCAAAACTCAATTAAGATTGCATGAATATTATTTAATAGTCTGTAGAAATTCAGAGTGATCGATGAACCAGTCGAAGGCATCGGTCTACTGGTGAAAATTTGATCAGATTGTACTACTTGTCATCTGATTGAGTTATAAAAGGCCTACTAGTTGACCTATTAAAAGGTATTGGTCGATTAGTTACCTGAAAAACCTGTTTCTAAGTTTTTTAATTTAACATAACTTGATCAAAACCAATCCCAAATCATTTTATAATTGCAATTAAATTTAAACAATATATAAATTATCTTTTAAGTGATTCTAAATTAGTAAGACATGAAAATTAAGATAAAAAAATACAAAAGGTCTTAATTTATAACTAATGTAGCATATTTTGATTTTTTTTACTTTAAACCAATTCAAAATCAATCAACAACATTTCAAACTTTTGCTTTAAAAACATTGTACACAATTTTTAAATAACTTTTCATGATTGTTTAACTAGTCAAGTTGATTTAAATGCCTCAAACAAAAAAAAATTGACCTTTTAATGAAAATTTTTGCAACTTTTAAAACTTATGAAATGCAGTATGTAAAAATTTAGCCAAAAGATTATTTAAACTTTAAGCAAACCTTACAAACAAGTTTAAACTACCTAACCAAAGGTCTTGGAGCTTTCATAATACTTGTTATTCCATTGTTTTCAAATTTGGCCTCTAAATCCAAGCTTTTCACTTGGAATTAATCACCAAATATACATATCTTTTATATTTACACTAAAAGCTTAAATCATTAAAGAAGAATTATGTTTTGTTACCATTAAAACCAAAATTGAAATCTCCTTTAATTTAACAGAATGGGATGCTCGTGAAAGGGAATTGGTGTTTTTAAATAGTAATGTTATGTATTTTTTATTTTGTGCATAAGATAGAAATGCAAAAGTTTGAAAGGGAAGATAATTTTTTTCTAACATAAGGAGATTTTGAAGTTTTTAAAAGAATGTATGCATGAGAATGAAACGTTGAATTATGGACTGCATAATATATTAGATTTTAAGAGTATGATTGTTGACAATAAAAATGAGAATGATTTAATATATGAGAATGAGGCATTAAAGAAGCAGAACAATACTCTCAGGGAATCATTAGTAAAATTCACTCAAGGAAATAAAAAATTAATGAGCATGCTAGAAGTCCAAATGAGCTTTAATGATAAGAATGAGATTGGTTATACACACGAGACTATACTCAATGCCAAAACAATTTTTATAAAAGAAAAATCGTTACATGATGAACATTTGCCTAAATCCCCACACGAGTATATTGTATCATCCTTTAGATCCCAAATGAAAGGAAAGTTTCATACATTTATATATGGTCATAAATCTATATCTAGTACAAAGTCATTTAGGTTGAAAGAGACACAACTTCAACATAAGTACAAAATCTCATTCTCATTCATTTAAGTCTCATGGTGTATATAATGACATTGTACAACCCCATACTTCCTACTTACAACTTCATTCATTTTAGCTCCATACTAGACAAATTGGTATAATATATGTTTACATACCTTACATACATGAACACAATTATATGAACAAAAAAATCCTAAATATGCACATTTAAGCTTGACATAAGACAAAATGGCATGATTTGTTTTTATACTCCATACATGCCTAAATATAACCATAGATATACATATTAAAGGCCTCACCATTACCCCACACTAGTATACTATAAAAGAAAACTTTGGAATGCATGTATGTGAAAAAATTATAGAAATTATTATCATTCATATAATGCACATATGACATGTTATTTTTATAATAATTTTGGTTATACTATTTTTTTTTACTAAACAAAGATGGTTAAGTAAACCTTTAAAAATATGATTTGAGAAAGGCTTTGAGACTAACTTTTAAGGACTCAAATTATTATGAGTACCTAATCATCGTGACTTTTTGCATGAGTTAATCAAATAAGTACATTATTGAACCAAGTGAATAAGAAAACAAAGTAACAATTGCTGAACTTTAATTTTACATACATATGTTGGTTAGAAAGATTTGCTCACATGTATAGGAGGAGCTATTGTAAGAATAAAATATAATAACTTTTGAAATTGGTATATGGTTTGATATATTGAAATTGGTACATGGTTTGATATAGTATTTTACATGTGTAATTTCCACCTTTAATAGAATTCCTTATTTTACAAAAAGGGAAAGTGGTTTTTATATGATGAAGAAATATTTCATGATGCATAAATTTACATAAGTATATTAATTGGTATCATTCAATTGTTTTACATGATTTTCTAAGAGAAGTTTAGTGATATTAAATGGGTTTTTATAGGGGGTTTCTATTTAAAAATGTTGTTTGTGATGCATGATTTATGTTTGAGTCATTTTAGTTATGTTTTTTTATACATGTTATGTATTTAGATTCCATTCAAACTTTATTGTTATTAAACTGCAACATAGATAAAGAGGGAGAGATAGAATAGTAATATTAACATGTTGCATTAATGAAGAGGATAGATTTTTACACGATTAGGAAAATTGGCAATCCTGTAAAATTGTATATGAATATCCTTTTTAATGACATAAAAAAAGAGAAGAGAGAGGTGATATTAAAGTGGTGGATAGGTGATACTAAAACTTGATCATTTTATCATTCATGAATTAAAGATCAACATGCATTATTTGACATTATTGCATGACATATCATTTTCTTTAATATCATATGTTTTGCCATCATAAAAAAGGAAGAGAGTGTTGAATTAAAGGAGGTTCAAATCTATATTTTAATGAAGACAAAACATATTTAATATTAATAGTTTACTTTGTTTTAAATTCAAGATATATATAAACACATGTGAAGAAAAATACAAGACATGTAAGAACACATATGAGACCATAAATTTGAAGTTCCACGAAAAAATGAAAATGGAGGAGGAAGAATTAAAATAAAGATCAAATGATAGATCAAGATCAAGTCTGTCAAAGATTGATAGGTTAAAGTTTTATAATTTTATACGTAAGTCTTATCTTGATCTTCTCAATATTCTTAATGATTCTTTATACATATGTGCAATACATTTTACTAATTATTTACATGCCCATTTGCACATTTGATATTTTGCATGATAGTGTTTCATAATCAAGATGAATTTTAGAAAAGACTTCAAAAGAAAACCTTCTTGTTGCATTAAAATATTTTGGAGAAATTTTCAAGCATGATTGAGTTTATTTATTTATTTATTGTAAGAACAATGGTTTTAAGATGTTTGAATAGATTCGAAAAACTTTGAAAATATTTGACAGTTAAAAAACTTGAAAATTTTTCAAGTCAAGGAATATTTTATTTTTTATTTCAATTTAAAGGTTTTAGTATTTAAAATTACTTTAGGAAACTTTTGAAATTTGGTTGAATTAGTTTTTTAGCAAAAGTAATGTTTAGATGCTTTGGTTAAGTTTGGAAAGCTTTTGCAGTTGCTAAAATTGATTCGTAGAAGTTGTGTAAACTAGTCTAATAATGTGGTCGATGAGTTCGTTAAAAATTAGGTTTTGGAAAGTTTGTATTGAAGTTAAACGGTATAATAAGCAATGATATTTGGCTTAACTGGTTAACCCATAAGGCAATGTGTTCAACTAGTGCGTACTATAAGTGCACATTGATCGATCAGGGATCTCACTATGTATAATGAACTAATTTCTTATGTCTAACGGTTTTATAAGTAACAATTAGATAAGCTTTGTAATTAATTTTTGAGTATAAATATATTAGAGCATGTAAAAGAAGATTTTAGTGTGTTGGTGATTTTTTAGAAAGCCTTATAAGTGAAAATAAGTTTTTAAGTTGAACAAATTTAAGAGAAAGTATGAAGTTTTTAAACCTGCATTCATTGTGTTTCTATAAGCCCTTGTACATTATTTTGACTAATCAAGTTATTAAGTTCATGTATACTTGAGTTAGGACCTAATTATTGGTTTTAGAATTATTGACTATGGGTTTCTCTTTATTCTAAAGAAATATTTTGTTAAGTTGCTTTTCACTCTTTTAAAAGAAAGATTTTATAAGTTAGTCTTCACTTTTATAAAATAAGATTATTATGGGATTCCCTTTATCATAAAGTAAGATTTTATAAAGTTTCTCTTTACCTTATAAGAAGATTATTTATAAGGATTTACATTCACTTTAAAAAAGCTTATTTATAGTGAAACATTCAAGTGAGATTTGAATAGTAGATATTGTAACATCTACATACCCTCTAAAGGATACGCAAATGTTAGCTAAGACATGACTTAAACATATCAGAATAATGCAATGCATTCCCCGAATTCAAATAACCAATAATTTCTTTTTCCATACATATTTGACTTCAAACATAATTTAACCAGCACATTGAATTTATCTGAATATATGCCTCAATTACAATACCATCCCAAATTAAAGTTATTACATTACAGACTCTTAAACAAAACGGTACATATCTGACGTTCAAAAACTTTAACAAAATACTTCATGTCTCATATTATTACATAGAACTCATATAAATATTCTCAAAATAAAAAACATTCTTTGTTGGTTATTGCGGTTATTATTGTCCCAGCCTTCAAATCTTCATATATGAGTCTACACAGGGTAAAACTACTATGATAAGCATAAAGCTTAATAGGGAATAAATTAAACAGGTATAAGCTAATAAATGCTACAAACAATCATCCAAATATTCACATATTAAAAAAAATTCAAATACTCATAACAAAATATAACATATCATAAGAGATTACACATTCGCTTCAGAGCAAAACTCACCAATATCATAATTGAATATGATAAGATCAAACTAGAACTTGTTCATAACAAAACAGAATTTGCTTATTTCAAAACAGATTTTAGTTATTTTAAAATAACGGTTATTTATATCAAAACTGAGCATATAATAGAATACAAATCAAGTTAGTCTGTTAGTCCTTTATATAGAAGTGGGTAACGAGACTAATACAGGAGATACCGTTATCGGTATCATAGAACAAGACAGACATATGTCTCAATAACAGGAGACGCCAAAGTGCCGGTAACATAAGACACTGAAGTGTCAGTAACATGAGATATCGAAATGTCACAGGAGCAACTGCAGACCCTTCTAATCATACCTATATACCGACGACTAGGACTTAACAATATTAAAACAAAATAGGTTCATTTCAGAATTCTCATGTAAGGAACATATTGCAACACATACAAGCTTATTCCATTTTTATTTAACTTGACATATTCATTGATTTTAAAATAACCTAACAAGTCATATAGATACAAGTATATGCAATAAGGCATTAATAAAGGTATTGAGTCCTCACAAAGTATGTCTATTCACATAAATAGAAAGCACTTCCAATATGATCTCAATTATCAAACTCCTCAGGCACTTGTTGATCTGAAATTAACACAATATCATCACAAAAATTCCCAATTCACAAATATCTATGTCCAATTCATAATACACAAGACATTGGAATTCATTCATTCATGAACATACCAAGCAATTATCAAATACCAAATAAAGTTCATAGCACACCTTAACAAATCCATTTAAATTTTATTATATCAAATAAATTAACTTAACCTTATAGAGTTCATCAATTGCCCAAAACCCCAATTTGATTTTACCATTTTAACCATTTCTCACAATTTTATATTTTGACTAATTTGAGTTCTAAAGTCCAAAGAAAATCAAGAAATAATATAAGGTTCCTACTCAGGGGTCTGTCATAGGCAGTACTAGGAAAACAAGCATAACTCAAGCTATGGTCACTCGTTTATCAAGTCGTTTTCACTAAGATCAAGCGAAGATCTATATCTACAATTTTCATTCTTTAAGTTTCTTCCAATTCATACTCCAAAGATATGTAAAATAGATAGAAATACTAAAATTAGATTTCGCCCTGTCATCAATCAGCTGCTCTTATTTTTATGACAGGTTTTTGGGACAGTTTTTTATGGCCTTGTTGACATAAAAACTGAGGTTTTTAGGCAATTTGTTCTCTAAACAAATGTTCCTCTATGTCTTACTTTTCTAAAGAAATAATGTTGATACAATTTGGTTTATTATTCCGAGAGTTATACCAAAAATACTACATACTACTTTTAAACGTGGATAGCAACCAGAACTCAACTTCAAACCAACTTTCAAAAACCTTAATGACATAAATCAAATTTGATTCCTCACGAAAGTTGTAGATATATGTATCAAACATAAAAAAAATACATGCTATAATATGATACCAAGTTTAGTATTCCCTTACATCACTAAAATTCAAATCTAACTCCAAGAATCTAGATAAACCAAGCTTCTAAAAAACCAGAATAAACAAAGCTTCCTATTGTTAGTGATCCAAACTCTAGCAAAAATTGATAGAAGATGGGAGGTTTTTGATGGAGAGAAAACAATAATTAAGAGAGCTAAAATACTCCAATAAAAGTTTACTTCATCACTAGCTTAAACACCAAAGTGTCACTAGCTTAAGATGCCACTTAACACTAAGGTATCACTAGTTTAATATGTCACTTAATACCAAGGTATGCAGCCACTTGTCCTCCATTTAAGTTTCCATTTGTAACACTTTAAGAATTATTTTTTGGGATGTTGGTTTTGTGTTATTTTGGATAGAATTGGTTGAATATGATAAGAGAGTATTATGTAGTGGAATTTTGTCCCCATAAGTGGCGATAGGCTAGTTGAATTTGTCAGTAACCTTAACCAATCTAACCTATGATTCCAATTCT
>JAOXYD010000009.1:13928709-13942849 GCA_028565735.1 Pinacopodium congolense | reverse complement strand
ATAAATTTAATTTAATTTAATTTAATCCATTGATTTTAATTTATATAACTCAGATTGAATTATTGTTATTAATTAAAGTTAAAAATATTTTATTAAATATAAATTTGATTAAATACAAGTTAATACAGAGTTAACATTTTAAACCATAGCATTAATTTTTTAAGGGTAAAAAGTACATTTTGCCTCTTAACATTCATAAAAAGATTTAAATTGCCTTCTATCGTTTTTTTTAAAGTATCATTTTACCCTTTAACGTTTATAAAATAGTGTATTTTAATTCTTAACGTTTACAAAATAGTATAAATGATCCCTTTAATAATAATTTTATTAAGTTTTTTAATTATCTTTTTAATGATTAGTTAATAGTTTATATATAAAATATTGACAAAATTAACATTTATCTAATAAGATTTTAACGGAATTAGTGTTAAAGGGGTAAATTATACTATTTTGTAAATATTAAAGGGTAAAATATACTATTTTGTAATATAAAAGGGTAAATTATATTATTTTACAAACATTAGAAGGTAAAATAGTACTTAAAAAATCTTAAAAGTCAAATTAAACTATTTCTCAACTATTAAGAGGTAAATTGTATCTTTTACCTTTTTCTAAGTCGCGTATACATTTTTTCCTTATAAAAACTAAAATTATGTTTAGTTAAATTATTCGTTGTAATTTTTTTATTTTTTATTGAGTTTTGTGTGTTTTTGCAATTTTTATACTATTTTTTTTATTTTATACCGTATTAATATGTTATTTTTATTAATTTTCATATTTTTTTTCAATTTTTATGTAAAACAAAAAAGAAAACAAAAATCCGAAACCAAACTCAACCAAAGCCTAAAGTCTTTAAGTCGTTTGTATGCTAAACAAATGATACATGAAATGACTTTAACCGACACATACCCGTATAAAATTGTCGTTGATAATTCACGCGTAACTTTCACGCATCATTTGTTTGCTCTAAGATAAGCACTTCTTCATTTTGACTATTGTCTCGCTCGGCGACTCTCAGTGTTCGCAACTTCCTAAATCTCACTTCTCAGACAGCAGTGTTTTTTCATAGAATCCTAGGTTGTCAGTTTCTCTTCTCAAGATGATTAATTTATCATCGACCCTCCCGGGTCAGATTCGGTTCTTGATTCGGAGCTTGGACGAAGCCAACTCAGATTCCGTTTTCCAAGAGCTCTGCGAGGTTCTCTAGATTTCGTTTTTCTGTTCTTCAATTTGTGCATCGATCGTCAGCTAGCTAGAACCCTAAATTTATTAGACATTTACGTTAGCTTTTCGATTAACCGTGGATTCTTTTGTTATTTTGGGTCAAAAGTTGGGTTAGGTTGAAGATGATATTCCCTCAAACAAAACAAAAATTTTGTTTTTGTTGATTTTCGAGATGTTACTCTGTTTTTAATTCTGTTTCTTTTATGGGAGCGTAATTGAAGGAAATAGAACGTATGATAGAGAAACTGAATCCATGCTTTTAGGCTATAAATCTTATTATTTGCAAAAATTAGTCAGTTCTGCAGTTCTTTGAGTGACGTTTTAGTGGGTCAGTACGAGGCTTTGTTGGGCTTACTAATTGAGTAGTTGTTGTAATTTGGCAGTTTATTGATCATGGAATTGAGGGCAGCGTTCTCACTCTTCAAACCTGCTTGCAAAATCTACTTTCACCACCAAAGTCAGAAGCTAAACACATGCAATTGGAGCTGGTTCTATTGTCAATTTTCAAATATCTGCTAGAAAAACCAAATTTTGGCACGGTGTTTTCTCAGTCACTGAGATTCTTGGAGATCACCGAAGAGTTCCTAGAGAAATTGTCAAACGTTTTGCGGTTATCTTTGCCTGAAAAAATTGGCATTGGTCTTGCACTATCAGATTCTGAAAACCTTGAAACCCGGATGTGCGGTGAGCAGTTTTAGTTCTGATGTGATATGGTTTTTGACTTGATGTTGTTTTCTTCTTGAGATTTTTTTGCTGCTTCGCAGGGAAGAGATTTTGCATGGCTCATGTGGAGGAATTGTGTGCCAATCCTGTTTTGGTGAAATCTGCAGAACAAATTCAGGGCATTGTTTTGTTCCTCCAGCAATCTACTGCCTTGTCCAATTACGTGGACCAGTTTATGCAGATGGTATCCCTAATTCAATCAGAAGAAGTTATCCCATTTGTTTTGACTCCATTACTGCCTGATGAATTACATCAGACCAACTTTTTGAGGTCGTTTCTTGTGCTCCTTGTAGTTGTCTTTCATTTTTCATGTCATGGCGATTCTACATGTACACAACATACCATGGAATATGCTATTTAATAGCTTTCCTTGGTGCAGGAACATGGATCTGTTCCATGACACCAAAGGAAGTGAATTTGATGAACTTTTAGCAGATATAGAGAAGGAGATGAGCATGGGAGATGCTGTCAAAGAATTAGGTTATGGATGCACATTTGATGCTGCTCACTGCAAAGAGATTCTGTCTCTTTTTCAACCTCTAACTGAGATTACGATCTCCAAGATACTTGGAACAATTGCCCGAACTCATACTGGTCTTGAGGACAATCATGGTACTTTTTCGACATTACTTTTGGCGCTTGGTCACAGCATTTCAACTGATCTTCCACTGTTAAGCTCCTGGAATGTTGAGATTCTTGTAAAAACAATAAAGGAACTTGTGAGTTTTGCCTCTCTTTACTTTTTTATTCACTTTGATTATGTAATTCCTGGGTTTTGAAGTTTGTGCTCCTCTATAGGCTCCTTCTGCCAACTGGGCACAAGTCATTGAGAACTTGGATCATGAGGGGTTTTACATTCCTAATGAAGATGCATTTCGCTTTTTCATGTCTGTATACAGATATGCATGCCAGGTATAATATTTTCATAGGTAAAACCTATAATTTGCTGGATATATTTCATAGTTCAAAACAATTTGCTGGATATGTGATCCTTCTTTGATTTTGAATGTTAACTTAATTTATGCAGGATCCATTTCCTCTCCATGCTATCTGTGGGACTGTGTGGAAGAATATCGAGGGCCAGTTATCCTTTCTTAAGCATGCTGTATCAGCACCACCTGAATTGTTTACTTTTGCACATTCTGGAAGACAGATGGTTTGTACCTCCTTTTCCTTTCTCGTTTTATCTTGATCGTTACTAATTGGCTTCTAATAACTACCATTATCTATTCTTCTACAAATTTTATGCATCTTTCTAAGATTTGCGGTTGCTTGTTTTGAGCCTGCTCCTGCTATTGGACAACAATTGGATGGCTATCCCCCCTTACAAGGGCGCTTCCTTGGCCTTGTTTCACATATTTAGGGTTGAGCTTTTCATTTCAATAGTATCTACTGAGCTATGAATCTAATCATTCCTAGATTTCAACTTCTGTTTCAGGCCTATGTCGATGTGCTCCATGGGCATAAGCTTCAAGTAGGACAGACAAATCATGCGTGGTTGTGTCTTGACCTTTTGGATGTCCTTTGTCAACTGGCCGAAAGGGGATATACTATTTCGATTCAATCCATACTGGATTATCCTCTTAGTCACTGTCCAGAAATCTTGCTTCTTGGGCTAGCACATGTCAATGTACTTTAGTTTCTTCAGTAATTGGGAATTTCATACATTTTATATTCCATGCCTTTTAGGTGATAATTTTGTTCTGCACTTTGCAGACTGCCTATAATCTTCTTCAAAACAAAGTGTGTTCAGCAGTTTTCCCTGTGCTAGTCCGAAGTACTGCTGCCAGCAGCATGATCTTTTACCTCTGGCATGTGAATCGTTATTTGGTTTTGCGTGGATTTGTTGACACATACAACACTGATCCAGACAGCTTGACCATAATACTGGATTTATGTCAAGAATTGAAGGTAAGATTTCAAACATCTAATTGCAGACAACAATTTGCTTCTCTATTATTGATATGGCACTGGTGCAGTTGCAAATTTTAGCAGTCCTTTCTGCATTTATTGAAGCTTTGCTGCATTATTTAACTAATTTTGGGTTTTTATGACCTCTTTGTTCATTATGATGTTCTCTGATATTGATTATATGTGTATCTCGATGATCTTGCAGATTTTTCTCTTTGTGTTGGATGCAATTCCTTGTCATTTTGCAATCAGGTTGGCTGCCATTGCTTCACAAAAAGAAGTGTTAGACCTCGAAAAGTGGTTGAGCAATAATCTAATTACATACAAGGATTGTTTCTTTGAGGTACATTACAGTTGTTCTTTCATCAGCCTTGGTTGTGTGGGATCTAGTATCCTATTGAAATTCAAAATTTTAAGATCTCACTAAACCTATGCTTAATATTGTGGTTAAGTATTAAAATTTCCATGATGAAATCCATGCAATATTTCAGGAGTGTCTCAATTTTTTAAAAGAGATCCGACTTGTGGGATCACGAGATTTTTCTGGCAAAGCTTTTCAGCAAGCGGGTGTTGTGGATATTTATTCAGAGTGTAGCTCTACCTTCTTGAAGGTTTCTTTTCTGAGACTTAATTTTTTGCCATACTTCACTATGTAGTATTTGAACCAGCGGGATTCTCTTTTTCTATATTTTCTTGTCAGGTCCTTGGGGCTCATACTAGCTTAATTATGTCTACCAAGCTTTCTGAGGAACTGGAGAGACTCCACGTGACAGTCATGGGTACCAATCCAAGACTACAAAATGGTGGTTCTACTGATTCATCAGCCCCTGATGGACATTCAGATGATGTTGAGGCAGAAGCAAACTCTTATTTTCATCAGATGTTTTCGGGCCAGTTGCCTATTGAATCAATGGTTCAGATGCTTGCTCGGTTTAAGGAATCATCTGTAAAGAGGTATTGGTGTATCTTTTAAACCCAGAGAGAGTTTGTCTTTAGTCTTTGTTGTCCTTAAGCTGATTTCATCTGATGCACCTACTTCTCTGTGTTCTGAGATTGTTAGAAGTGTACTAAAGCCTCTTATATAACTGTTTTCAGATATGACTTAGCTAATGATCATGTCTTCCAGTTTCTGTGTGCTCTTTGTTAACTGGGTCTCTTCTTTGGAGATCCTGTCATCTTTTTATTTTGGCCCATTTTTGTGTTGGTGCGTACACTTATTACTTGACAATATGTTGAAATGAATGGCAGGGAACACGCAATTTTTGAGTGCATGATAGGCAATTTATTTGAGGAATACCGATTCTTCCCTAAGTATCCAGAACGGCAACTTAAAATAGCTGCCATTCTCTTTGGTGAGTTCCCGTTATGATATTGGACTACAATCTTGTTTTCTGTTAAAATGATATTACATAACTTTTATCTGAATAATGTGGCATTATGATAGACTTTCTGGCTGTAATGGGGAATAGATATATGGCCAATAATACTGGCGTTTGCTTATTGAGAATATCTCGTGGAATATATAGTTATGTGAACAGGTGTTATAATTTTAGCAGATTTATGAACTTTTCATATGAAATATATCAGGTTCTGTTATCAAGCACCAGCTTGTTACCCATCTTACCCTTGGGATTGCCTTGCGTGGCGTTTTGGATGCACTTCGCAAACCTCCAGATTCCAAAGTTTGTATTTTCTATTATTAACTTTTCCTGTTTTTTTTTTCTTTGGTTCTTTGCCATATTTTGGATGACTTTGTTGCATTCAGATGTTTGTGTTCGGAACTAAGGCTTTGGACCAGTTTGTCGACCGACTGATTGAGTGGCCACAATATTGTAACCATATATTGCAAATCTCTCATCTACGTAGCACTCATGCGGATCTTGTTGCTTTCATTGAACGGGCACTTGCCAGGATTTCTTCTGGCCATTTGGAGTCTGATGGAAGCAGTAGCACTAATAGCTCAGCTGCTCAAGCTCATGGTCTGTCTCAAGTTAACTTGGGTAATACTGAGGTGAGAACAGTATCTATTATGTTTGTTTTAAGTTTGTATCTCAATATAAATGGAATGCTAATTTTTAATGGTTTTATATTTTGATACTTAGCTGGAATCCTTTTGGCTGTTGAACGTTTTCCTGAATTTGTTGAAATTGGATGGAATTGGTCCAAATTTGGTCCTCATTTTCATGCTCAGAAATACTTCTTGTTGGTCATGTTTTTTTCTCAATTCTGTTGTCAATGACTGACAACCATCTGATCTTTTTTGGGCTGTTATTGCAGTTCAATGGCATTAACATGTCGCATCCTGGACATCAAGTTTCCTCTTCATTGCATCTTCAGCAGAGACTCGAAATCCCTGTGGAAGATCGCTACAAACTGCCTATAACATCGTCCAGTGATAGTAAATCACTTGTATCTGGGAGTCAATCTACGGCTTCTACTGTGGATGCTTCCAGTGTGCAGAAAGTATGCTTTGGCTGTCAAATATTTACATTTTGGTGGAAGTTGAATTTTCCTACTTTAATTCCATCTATTTTTAATTTGCAGCATGCTGTTACTGCAAGTGCTATGTTATCTTCTTCCCCTGGTGTTGTCCGCTCTTCGAGAGGAGCTACATCTACCCGTAAAATTCCTGTCCACTGCATCAAAGTGATTTCCTTGATTAATGGTGGTTTGTATGTCCTGCAAATCTTGACATGAATGTCTATTGCAGGATTTGGCTCCGCATTGAACATTGAAACCCTTGTAGCAGCTGCTGAAAGGAGAGAAACACCCATTGAGGTATGGTCTATGTGTTTTGGGCTTATGTGAATGCGGCGTATTCATGAGGGTTACAAGTTATGTGGCTTAAGCTATTGTGGTTCATCTTTTTACTGGCATGTATATAAATTGGATTGAAGATCTTTTTGCATGAAGTTCACAGATAGTTCAAATCTTGTATTGGGTATGCATGTCTGAGATGTGCCATGTCTTCAAACAACTTTTATGATATCAAGGATTTAACAGTTTTAAACATCAGATTCTGTAAATAGTCAGATATCCAGTGGTAATGTGGGTTCGTAGGCTGCCTTATCCACCTAGAAGTTCTATCTCTGCGATTGGGTTTTGATAATTGATCGAACAATTTAAAACCATGTAATGACTGCTTTGGTTTAGCTGTTCTTGCCAGTTTGGTTTGTTATAAAATAAATCAATTTCCACTCTTTGCTTACAGGCGCCAGCATCAGAGGTACAGGACAAGATATCATTCATTATCAATAACATTTCAGCTGCAAATGTTGAAGCTAAGGCAAAAGAGTTCACTGATGTACTGAAGGAGCAATACTATGCGTGGTTTGCCCAATATATGGTCATGAAAAGGTCAGGAATTTGCTCCAAAATTTTGTGTCTGTATTACTGAGTTCAGATTTTTTATTGTGCTCCAAACATCTACTGTTTCATCATGTTACAGAGCAAGCATTGAGCCCAATTTTCATGACTTGTACTTGAAGTTCCTTGATAAAGTTGGTTCAAAGGCTTTGAACAAGGAAATAGTTCAAGCAACGTATGAAAATTGCAAGGTTTGGATGATAAAGTCCCTACCTCCATTCAATGTAGCTAGGCTGCTTCTTTTTTCCACAGAAACTTTGTGAAAATTACCTTTATGGTTATGTGCAATTGCAGGTTCTTTTAGGATCAGAACTCATAAAATCAAGTTCAGAAGAGCGTTCTTTGCTAAAGAATTTAGGTAGTTGGCTTGGGAAACTGACAATTGGCAGGAATCAAGTACTAAGGGCACGTGAGATAGATCCCAAATCTTTGATAATAGAGGTAATTTCTGTGTTGTCGCAAGTGATATTAATGCTGTCAGTCTTGTTAGTGCATATCATTGAGGCAACTCTGTAATTAACTTTTAACTTAAATTTAACAAGTTATTTCCACATCCTGGGCTGTTTTCATTCTGTTTATGTTGATTTGTACAGGCATATGAAAAGGGATTGATGATTGCTGTGATTCCATTTACTTCCAAGGTAAGGCTGTGATGGTTTTTGGAAGAGGTTCTGTAGCTAAGTCTTCTGTGATTTTTGGATTACTGTATTTCTACAGATTTTGGAGCCGTGCCAGAGCAGTCAAGCGTATCAACCTCCTAATCCTTGGACTATGGGTATACTGGGACTGCTTGTGGAGATATACTCAATGCCAAACCTGAAGATGAACCTGAAGTTTGACATAGAGGTTACAAGTACCCATTTGCATTATATAATATACGAAAAAGTGTTGCTTGTATAATTCTATATGCAATTACTTTTTGATGTATCAGGTGCTTTTTAAGAACCTTGGTGTAGATATGAAAGACATAACACCAACTTCGCTTCTCAAAGATCGAAAACGGGAGAGTGAAGGAAATCCTGATTTTTCGAACAAAGATGTTGGAGTCCAATCACAAATGGTTGCTGAAGTTAAAGCTGGAATAATATCTCCATTGAATCATGTAGAGATGCCTCTGGAAGTTGCCACTCCACCTAACTCTGCTGGCCACACGCATTTGTTATCTCAGGTGTTTGTTTTTCAGTCTCGATTTTAGGCATGCCTTGTATATGTTTTAAAGCTAATCTGCTTTCTGCTTTCAGTATGGTGCTCCAGTTCATCTTCCTTCAGGTGCATTGATGGAGGAAGAAAAACTAAGTGCGTTAGGCTTGTCTGATCAGCTGCCGTCAGCTCAAGGATTATTTCAATCTACTCCATCCCAGTCACCTTTTTCTGTGAGTTAGATGCGTTGTCATCTTCATTTTACATTGTTGATTTTAGATATTGATCTGCTTCTATTGTTACTGATTATCTCATTGCATACTGTTGCAGCTTCCTGCAGCAATACCCAACATTGGAAGTCACATTATAGTCAACCAAAAAATAATTTCCTGGGGCTTTCATTTGCATTTTCAGAGGTTTGACATTGTTTCCTTTTCACTCTATTTGTTTCTAACAATTCAACTGGCCTGTACTTATGATAATAATCTCTGAATATTGTTCGTTTATCACAGAGTAATTCCTATTGCAATGGATAGAGCTATCAAGGAGATAGTGTCTGGTATTGTTCAGCGTAGCGTTTCTATAGCAACTCAGACAACCAAGGAGCTTGTTTTAAAGGTTTGCTGGATGTACTAAAACCATTTGGTTCTGTTTTATTGGTTGATTCTACTAGTTCTACAGCTAATCCCAGTTGACTTACTCATTTCCCAATGTGCTCACTTGTTTCTGTTCACCATTTCTCTTATTCATTTTCCACCTTGAGAAAGCTGTTTAACAATTTCTATGGACATCTTATAACACCTTAAATACAGGATTATGCTATGGAATCTGATGAGAGCCGAATATATCAAGCTGCACACTTGATGGTTGCTAGTTTAGCTGGAAGTTTGGCTCATGTTACATGCAAGGTTGTCTTTCATTGCTGATCTTTGCAGTATTTGTTTCTCTTGATTCATTCTTTTTGTAAGTTTTTGTGGTTTTCCAGGAGCCCTTACGTAGTTCGATATTAAGTCAATTAAGAAGCTTACTTCAAGGGACTATTGTAAGTGAGATCTTGGATCCTGCTGTTCAGCTGGCTACAAATGACAATCTTGACCTTGGTTGTGCAGTAATTGAACAGAATGCTACAGATAAGGTAGTGTCTAGTTTTCATTTGCAATTGGTATATATTTTCCCATTCCGAGAGGGGGAATAAACAATTTTTCATGTGGGCAGAGATTCTATTTTCCTCATATTGTGTTTCAATTCTCGAGCATAATGAGGAAGCATTTATGGTTGATGAAGGGAATTAACTGTTGCAAAAACATACTTTTATGCAGGCAGTAGCCTCAAAAATCTGTTTAGCTTTTACCCTCCACTCTGAGTATGCATGTTTGTGATCTATATCTGCAACTAATAGGATGAACCTGTCCTAATTTACAACCATTACTTGATAAGGTTAGGCCATATCATCAAGTATAGGGATCTGTCAAGTTATATGTGGGAAGGCTGGAGTTATGGGACACTACATCTGATATGATGAAATATAGCGTGCACTCCATAGTGTGGAGTACACTCCATAGTGTGGTATAAGTAATAGTAAGTCTGCAGATTAATATGGAGGCTATATATACCAATGAGAAGGCAAGGGCTTTGAAATGACTCACCGATGAGTGTATCTTTGGCATGGGATGAACTATTCAGTGAAGATATGGCTAATGGAATTTCATGGTTTCATTCTGATGCAAATTTTTGCAAAAACTGTTAGTTTGGAAATCTGATCTATTATTCAAATCATGTTACCTATTGATCAGGGATTTATTACATGAATTTTAAAGATCATTACACTTCGTGCCAGTGTTTACATGAGTTTGCAACTGTTTCCCCTTGTACAGGCAATACATGTCATTGATGAGGAAATACGTCAGCAACTTGCATTGCGAAGGAAACATAGAGATGGTGTTGGTCCAACATTTTTCGATGCTAATATTTATACACAAGGCTCCATGGGCATCATACCTGAGGCCCTCCGTCCTAAACCTGGTCATTTATCTGTGACTCAACAGCGTGTTTATGAGGTATGTCTGTCTGCATCTTTTGAGTGAGGATTAACCACTGAAAGGAGTGCTAACTTGGTTATGTGCTGTCCTGCCCTCACCATTATCAATATACTTCTCAGGACTTTGTCCGGCTTCCATGGCAAAACCAATCTAACCAGAGCTCACAAGCTGTTCCTACTGGCTCTTCAACTTTTTCTGGCAGTACTAGTCTTGCTGGTGCATATGGCTCAGCATCTGCACAACTTAGCACAGGCTACTCATCTGCTCCAGTAAACATGGGATTTGATGTGTTGTCACAAACATTGGATGTTTCATCTGAGAAATTTGAACCTAATTCAGCTGCTGTTCTAAGGTAATCTATCTTTTCTTGGAATTTATTACTTCAGTTAATACAAATTTGATTTGCTAATTCTTTTAACGCAACTCCAATGTTTCAGTACTTCCAGTGTTCAAATGGAAATGTCTGATGGTATTATTCAGCAAAATGCTGAAAATAACTCTGGCAATGTAACTTTTTCTGCTAGTGCTG
This sequence comes from Pinacopodium congolense, assembly GCA_028565735.1. Classification (NCBI taxonomy): domain Eukaryota; kingdom Viridiplantae; phylum Streptophyta; class Magnoliopsida; order Malpighiales; family Erythroxylaceae; genus Pinacopodium; species Pinacopodium congolense. The sequence goes on along the minus strand of JAOXYD010000009.1, from coordinate 13,931,917 downwards.
CTGCTCATGAACTTCATCCAGTGGATGCCTCCATGGATGCACTTAAGGTTGGGAAATGGTACTTTAGTTAGTGTAATACTGCTAATGGCTTGTTGATGATGGTTGATGTGAATGTTTGGATCTGTTGATAGGAACTGGGAGTATCATCACTACCTTCATCTTCATCAGTTGCTCCTGAGCGCCTGAATAGTAACCTTTCAGAGCCTTCACTGAGCACAAGGGATGCATTGGACAAGTACCAGATCGTTGCCCAGAAGGTTGATTTCAAATCTACATTTTCTATATGGTGGTTGCACTTTCTGTGTGTTTTTTCTCCCTTTTCTATTGTATAAACTCAGGAATATGAATATTATCATTCGAAAATTCATTTTGATTACATTGTTCACATTCTAAAAGGACTTATGTGTGGAATCTGGTCATGAAATTGACCTTAGAAGAAAATGATCTGGTATTAAATTTTAGCCTTTGTCTATCTGCAGCGGGACTTTTTAGTATTCGACATTAAGATCATATTTTCTCCTCTGTTCTTAATTGTCATTTTTCTTCTTGTAATATTCTACTTGTGAATCTGTTCACTAATTATGTGTAGTTTCAGTTGGAGGCTTCTGTAACTAGTGATGGCAGGGAAGCAGAAATTCAGGTATTCTTTCTCATACTTTAATTGTGGGATAGTTCTGTGCAGCATGTTCCAACTACTTCTATTGATTGGTCTTCAGGGTTTGATTGCTGAGGTTCCTGAAATCATACTCACCTTTTTAAACATTAATCATTTAATTGAAAATATTAAAAATTTAATTATTTAACTGAAAAAAGTGAAAATATTGATCACCTTTTGACTGTTAACCCAATAAATGTTAGTAGGTTGAGAACTCAAATCAAACTTTAAACCTATGCGATTAAGACAGTAGAAAAAGGCAAAAAATTTTAATTGCTTACAGTTAGATATTATCCTGATGTCCGCTCCATCTGGGCACTGACATTATTTCTCCAACAAGTTCCTGCAATAAAGTTTGGTGAACTAGTTGGTATTAGCATCTAAGTATGGAAGGTCTATTTAATGTCATTACGCACTTCTTTTAGGATATGCATATGCCCACAACCTTCATGTTAATAATGGGAGCGGTTGCCCTTTAAGGGTGACTCGCTCCAATGACTAGAAAGGAGTTGTTTCAGAATTTTTAAATATTTAATTCTTAGCAATAAGCATTTTGATGGTGCTGAAGTATTGGTTTAATTAGGGATTTACTAGCATTTAATCTGCAGATTATTGTTTGTAACTGGAGATGGAACTAGATATAAAGTTTAATGGAGACAAAACTTTTTGTAAACCAATTTCAGCAGATGAATTTTATGTTTCTACACTAAAATTAATTTCTTTTTACTAAAATTATATATATTGACCCAATATGGAAAGACTTTATAATAAAGACTTTATTAAATACACACTCAGGTAATAATAATAACTACTGGTTTATAAAAAAGAATAATATTTAAATATGGTCTTTTTAAAACATTCATTTAAATTAAATATATTTTTAAGTTTGAATTATTTGAAATAGATAACTTAAAAATTATTATGTATAACTGAGAATTTATTCAATATGAATCTAAATAATAGTAATTGTGATTTTCCTTGTTATAAAAAAAATGAGAGCAATTTTTTCCCTTTAATTCATAAATTGATAAATTAATCAAAATATCTGTCAATAACTACAGAGAGGGTTACAAGAAAAAAAAAATCGATATTTTAAGTATGAATTAATAGAGAGTGTATAGATAAGTATTCTTTCAATCAGCATTACAAAAAATGTCTTGATGATCTTACATTGTTCCATCTACTCCAAGGTTGAAGGTTAGAGAGTATGTATATATAACAGATGGCTATTTTTAACATATATACCATACATAAATAACAAATGGAGTAAACAAACTAACTCTCCTTATACCAATAGAAGCTCAACTACCATTCAAAATCTAGCCTCGAAGCTGATGCCACAAGTTCATTCAGCTCGTGGAAGATATCATTCTAAAAGCTTTAGTGCCGTACTCTAGCAACTGATATAATAGAATCTGAGTGGCTTGAATTCTTTTAGGAATGGTCTTGTCCTTCCACCCTTTCATCTAGATGTGAGGAAGGAATACGTTCTTTTAAGGTTTATCTTACTAATCAAATCTTATGACTGTGTAGTAATAACAGAGAATATCTATTAATTTGTTGGAATCCACTTAATATTATTTTCGTGGAAATGGGAGGTTATGCTTGAAAGAGCGTAGGCTTAGATTAATGCACGAAAAGATAGGGAACTATATTGTTCCTTATCCAGATTTTCTTTTATGTCAGGCCTCTTGTAGGACTTCTCGTTCCTATGAAGGACTTGCTGTTTTGGTTCCTTTTCATGTTAGATTAGCATTTACAATAAACTGGAGTGGATTAATTGAGCAATTAATGCGATTCCACTCTCACATAAAATCCTACCCTACACATAATGAAAGTTCCAAATATACAATAGGGAAAGCTCTTTATACACAAATCAATTTTATTCCACATATTTTTACAAAAAAAAAAGTTTAGACATTCAAAAATCAACAATTTAGATAAAATACAACTAATTAAAAGAATACTAATTTAGATAAAGGATAAATAACTAAAAAATATATATATAAATTAATTAATAAACTCGTAGCTATTGTAGAATTTGATGTTAAATTGAACCTTAACAGATATGGTGAAAAGACAAATTTATATTAGAGTGATAATAAAAGTGAAAGGATTTATTTAATACTTGTCACAATTCTTTCTACCACTCACACTTGTCACTCACACTTAACACTCACTTCTTATATTTTTATGGACACTCTAACACTTTTACTACAAACCCTTTTCTACATGACTCTCACACCTTTTATTTTTTTCACATACACCCTTACTCGTACATATCACTTACAATATGTTTGGTTTAAAGACTGGAATAGATAAGGAATAGAATAGTTATTTTTTAAGAATAAAAAATATGAGAAATATAATAGAATGGGTATTACTTTATTTGGTTTACTATTAAAGAATTTTTATGTCAGTATTTGGTTTGAAAATATAAACTTGAAATGACAAAGGAATAACAAATAAAAAGACCAAAATATCCTTATTATTATTATTATTATTTTTCTTCTTCTTCTTATTATTAATTTTAACAATAATAATAATATTATT
>JAOXYD010000009.1:13914939-13928609 GCA_028565735.1 Pinacopodium congolense | reverse complement strand
GTTCCTCAGCAAAATGACACCTTTTTCATATTTTTGGCTCCAATCTTGATCTTTTAAGCTCCAAACTGCAAATCAAATATTATGGCACATAAATTAAATATTTAAACACAATATAAGGGTCATAATGCATCAAATTCACTATCAAAATCATATCAATTTTGACCCCTATCAACTTGTTTTGATTAATCAATTATATAACCTCCTAATTGATCATATTGATTGAAGGATTAAGGACATCTTTTCAATGGTTATGGTTGAAGCATTTGGATTATTTTTCCTATGATTATATGTTATTTTGAAAATGATGATTGATTGATTTTCTTGAGGAGAAAAAAAATTCTTAAGTGTGGAGGAATTGATATGGGTTTATTTTTTAGTGATTTTCATGATATTTTGATTCAAATTCACTCTTATTTTAAAGTTTAATTGTTTAATTTATATGTAAAATTATTTAATTTGCATATTAATCCCCAATTCAACAAAATATGATGAAAAATATTAAGTTTGGAGCAAAGTAGGACTTAAACAATGGTCTTAAATCAACCCAAATTTAAGTGTGTAAGTTAGCTTTCAAAGTTAAACGCAAGGGTTAAACGGTCCCATTTAAGTCCTCTTCAAGTTCTTTTTAAGTATATATCGCAAAATTTACAACTATATGTTAACTTCCATTGGCTACAACTTTAAGTCCTCTTCAAGTGCTTTTTAAGTACATATCACAAAATTTACAATTATATCTTAACTTCCATTGGCTACAACTTACTCCACTTGCCTTTAATTGGTAGAAGACATATATATTGATGATCTAAAGTTATTTTCAGCATGAGGACAGAGACAAAACACATTCTTAGATCAAAATTTTAGTTTCTTTTAGGGTTCTTTTCTTGTGTTTTTCATATTTTTGTTGTGTTTTGCATATTTAAACTTGTTTTTAAGGATTGTAAAAGCTCGAACATGTGATTTAGATCTGTAAATGTGTTTGTAGCAACATTTAGTGCTTTCTTAACTTATTTTTATACTAAAATCTACTCTTTATTCTATACATTCAAAGATATAATGTTTATGATGAATATGATGCATTTCTTAGTTCAAGTGACCGACTTCGTTGATTTTTGGCTAAGGAATGATTAGTAAATAATTTGGATATGTGCTAAACATGTTCTTATGAGTGATTGGAGGATGTCCTTTATTTAAATGAAGTGTTTAAAGCTTATTATAACTTGATCACTTAGAATAAAGTTAAGAAATAACCTTAGGATTCGAGCAATCTACCTAAGTTGTTGGATAATCTATTAAACAAAATGGTTTAAATCATTACATGACTAATTGTTGATTTATCATGAGGGTTATAATATGAAAATAGGAATTTTTAGGTTAAGCTTTTTACTCTTTAAGTTTAATGCCTAAAATTTATGAATGACCAAATTTCAATTTAGGTTAATTAGAGAAAAGCATTTTCTTAACCATAGCATTGTATTAAATTAGTTAAGGGACCCTAGGTCAAGCCTCTCACACCTTAACTAATTCATTTGGACCACTGAAAACCAAACCCTTAGCCATTTGAACCATTTATGCAATACTTAACTCATCCTTAGTCTTCTTGTCATAACTTGAAGCTTTTAATTTAATTTGGTATTTTTAATTAGTTAATTTGCTTAATTTAATTAGTTAATACTACACTTTATTACTTATTGATCGGCATACTTGCTGAAACTTAGATTTGAAATTGTATTAGTAAAGTGAACTTAATTGGCTTAATTTTATTATTAATTTGGATAATCTAGACTAAAACAATAATGAATAACAAGTTTTTTTCACCATTGGTAGGGAATCGATAACATAATTAGAATACTAGGAACATATTGATGATCGATAACATAATTAGAATACTAGGAACAAATTCATGATCGATAACATAATTACAATACTAGGAACAAATTCATGATCGATAACATAATTAGAATACTAGGAAAAAATTGATGTTAATTACTCTTAGGCTTAATTATATTTTAATATTTTTTTAATTTTCCTTTCTTTCTTTTGTTTGAATTACATTTTTTTTATTTTTCATGTTTTCTTATTTAATAATTTGCTTTAATCTCATTGCTTGTTTAATTTTGTATGAATACTCGGGGACAAAAACCGAAGAAATTTGAATTTGATCCAGATTTTAAGCGAGTAATCTGGAGAAAAAAGAAAGAATCTCAAATATTTGAAACTGCAGGAGTAGATACTTCTTGAGATCAGTCTTTTGACTTTTAAATGGAGGCATAAGAACACTTAGTTGAGAGAAGTGAAGAAGGAGCTAGACAACCCACCATGATTGATTTTACTTTAGGCGATAGAGTTTGACCTATGGCCAGATTATGCAAACTTGGGTTAATTCAAATAATTTTGAAATCCTGCATGGTGTAATTTATTTAGTAAAAGATTCACAATTTCATGGTTTAGCCTTAGGGGATCCTAATGATTAAACTCAAACTGTTTCTATTTTCCCTTAGAGACAAGACTGGATCATTGCATTATGAATTTAGTGTTCACAACAAATGACACAATTTATGGTGTGTGCAGAACCTGCTACAGATTTTGCTGTTTCTCTCATTCAAGCTTTGGTTGTTGAAGAGCCTAAAGTTATTTCTGAACTTCACAATTTTGTTGATGCATTAGCCAAGGTTGTGTTTGTCTTCATTGTTTGTTAGACTGTTCTGGCATATATATATATATATGTATGTTTTTTTTTTTCCTCTTCTGAAATCTCTTACTGTTTGTCATTTACAGCTTGCGGCAAAACCTGGATCCCCGGAGTCAGTACAACAACTTATTGAGATTGTTAAAAGTCCTGCTGCTAATTCAGTTTCTCTGGTTGGAAACTCTGTTGTGAAAGATGACAAGACAAAACAATCTAGGGAGAAAAAGGTTTTAGTAGTTTATGCTACTAATGACTGGGCCTGTTACTTTCTCTGTCTTGGTTCTGAATTCCTTTTCTTTTGATGCAGGCTGCAAGTCAGAGCACTGCTAACAGAGAAGACTATAGCAATGTTGAATCTGTTGACCCGGATCCTGCTGGTTTCTGTGAACAGGTGCATTATCTTGATGCTTTCTGTTATCTTGTTCTTTATTTGATTTTAATTTTGTTGCTAGTACTACTAGCCTATGAATATATTTTCCTTTATTCTTGGGCAATATCAGGGGAAATTATGATTCAAATTACTGTTTTTTGAACTTGATGCATACTTTTTTGGTTGGGTTAAATATTGCACATCATAGGGAATGATAAGTTCTAGCTTGCAACCGTGTTGTTCTTGAATCTATTATACTCTGGCGCACTACTCAGTCTCTCTCTCATGGATGCATGTATTGTCATCCATGCCTGCATAAGTTATTGGGTGATTGCAATGTGCCCCTGTGCTGTTCAGGGGGTAGTAATTTTTGAAAATTTTCTTTTCCATCTTTTTATTTATCATTTTTTGTTAAAATGTTAATATTATTGTTATACTCTATAGGTTTCCATGCTTTTTGCTGATTGGTGCCGCATATGTGAACTTCCTGGCTCGAATGATGCAGCTTGTACCCATTATATAGGACAATTGCACCAAAATGGACTGTTGAAGGGGGATGATATGACAGATCGCTTTTTTCGAATTCTTACGGTTTCTTTTTTGACTTGAAAACGTTTTTATGTCAATGGATAATTGTGAAGCTATCATTCTAATTTTATCTTACTATCGCAGGAAGTTTCTGTCAAGCATTGTCAATCTTCCGAGGTGATAAATTCTGGCGCATTGCCTTCCCCTCCACAAGTGCAGAATCTGTCCTTTCTTGCAATTGATATATATGCAAAACTTGTATTTTCAATCTTGAAGGCAAGATTTCTTTGTAATTTGTTTTTTTTTTAGACTAATTTTCATCTTATGACTAAAATTTGTATTTAATGTTTCCAGATGGAGCAAGGATCGATTAGAGTGTTTCTTTTGTCCAAGGTTAATCTTGATCCATGTTGTTTATAATTTTCTTTTCCCTTTGTTTTCTTGTATATGATATTTGTTTCACGTGACAGATATTGGCAGTCACTGTGAAATTTTTGCATAAGGAGTCAGAGGAGAAGAAAGCATCTTTCAACCCAAGACCATATTACAGATTGTTTATAAATTGGTTTCTTGACCTTGTTTCCCTGGATCCTCTTAATGATAGTGCAAATTTTGAGGTATGGCTATTTTTGTTCATTTAGTCTTTTTGTTTCTGTTGACTAATGTTTGCCTATGTGCCGCAGATTTTGGCTGCCTTTGCTGATGCATTCCATACACTACAGCCCCTTAAAGTTCCTGCATTCAGGTTAGCACATTGAATATGGCCTCCGGAGATGTGGACTACTATTGAAGAGCTTATATATTATACTAGATTATTAGAAATTAGTCGAGTGGTCTGTTCCTTTTGTGTGTTTGTAGTTGGAGATTGAAATATGCAGATTTTCCTTTGTAATCATCAGTCTTCCTTTCTCCAATTTTGCGTGGCTACTAATTGAAGGCAAAAGTTTATCATCCTCTAGATGATAATTAATTGTGTTTCTCTATTGCTAAGTGTTCAATTCTAGAATGGGGGGAATTCTCTACTTGCAGTCCTCCTTTCCTTCTTTCTTGGCCTAAATATTTATCATCTTCTAACTTGGTGACAATGATTCTTCAGCTTTGCGTGGCTTGAGTTGGTAAGTCATAGAAGCTTTATGCCCAAATTGCTCACAGGAAATGGTAAGAGGGGTTGGCATTATGTCCAGCGGTTATTGGTAGACTTGTTTCAATTCCTGGAGCCATTTTTGAGGACTGCTGAAATGCCATCGACGGTTCGTTGCTTCCTCTTATTAGTCATTTTCAGCCCCTTATATTTCTCTAATTGTCTGCGTTATGTGCAGATGCAATTTCTGTACAGAGGTACACTGAGAGTGCTATTGGTGCTACTTCATGATTTTCCCGAGTTTCTTTGTGCCTATCATTTTACCTTCTGTGATATGATCCCTCCAACCTGCATACAAATGCGCAACATCATCCTGAGTGCTTTCCCCCTTAATATGAGGCTTCCTGATCCATCTACTCCTAATCTGAAGGTGGTCATTAGTTCTAGAATTATTTTAATATCCCTTAAAAAAATTGAAGTCAAGTTTGGCCTGTAGTGGTGAGTTATTCGTAAGGACTAAGTTGCAGTTCATATCTGCAGATTGATTTACTCCCAGAAATCAGGGAACCACCTCACATTCTATCTGACGTGGATGCTGCTCTTAGAGCAAAGCAGATGAAAATTGATGTAGACGAGTATCTCAAGGTACTTCATTTCATTTCCTGAAAACTTAACTGGGATATTTAGTTTCCTGAAAACTTAACTGGGATCATAGCTTTTAGAGTCACTGTATGGATCCTTCTTTTGCATTCTTCCGTTGTTTGGACTCCTTTTTCAAGAAGGTTTTGGTCATATGTAAACACAATATTACCTTCTTAATGGGGGTTAGCATGTGTTTGCACCACAAAACTATGTCAAATTCTTCCTTTATCAGTTAGCTCTCTCTCTTTTTTAACTTTGCATTCTTACAGACAAGGCAGCAGGGTTCGGCTTTTCTACCTGAACTGAAGCAGAGATTACTACTCTCGCCCAGTGAAGCTGCTTCTGCAGGAACCCGTTACAATGTACCATTGATCAATTCCCTAATACTTTACACGGGAATGCAGGTATAATCTGGTTCATTGTTTCTTGTAGAGGTTTACTGCTTGTCAATGTCAGATTAGACGCAACTATTTCTCTGGAAATGGGTTTTATAGAGTCTTACTTCTTTGACTTGATGGAGCTTTAGACTGAAGTTTTGCTTTTCAAAATGTAGTTCTCTGGGAAATGAAAACGGGAATTGACAATTTCTTACAATATTTTTCTAAACACCTCAGTGAACTAAAACATGGTTTTGCAATTACTACAGGCCATCCAGCAGATGCAAGCCAGAATACCTCATTCACAGTCTTCTGCAAACTTGAATGTGTTGCTAGTAGATGCTGCTCTGGATATTTACAAGACACTTGCTCTTGACCTAGACACTGAGGGCCGTTACCTTTTCTTAAATGCTATTGCCAATCAACTGCGATATCCCAACAACCACACACATTACTTCTCCTTTATACTGCTTTACTTGTTTGCTGAATTTAATCAGGTAAGAAATTCTCGTACATAGTGGTTACATTATTGCATATGGAAATCCCGCATTTTTCTACTATCTGTTTTTATTTTATCAGATGCAACTACAATTCTGTGATAGGTTTAGTTACTGATGCAACATTGAACCGTTTCTCATAATTCATATCTACATGTTTTTGTCAGCAGGAAATCATCCAGGAGCAGATTACAAGAGTGTTATTGGAACGTCTAATTGTTAATCGACCCCATCCATGGGGTCTTCTGATAACCTTTATTGAGCTCATCAAGGTGATTAACTTTCCAGATATGTCATTTCATGATCTTTGTTTTATTTCTGGCCGCCTCTCATTTTGTGTCTGCTCCTGATATTGATTTTTTTATTTTTCGTTCCGACAGAATCAGAGATACAATTTTTGGAATCGATCCTTCATAAGATGTGCACCGGAGATTGAAAAACTATTTGAATCAGTTGCCAGGTCATGTGGCGGATTAAAACCCATGGACGAAAGTATGGTCTCAGGTTGGGTTTCCGATGGCGCACGTTGAAAATTATTCTGCTTGCTTGTATATATATACAATGAACAGCCGTCCTAATCCAGGTTCGTGAATCTGTGTCAAAAAGTTGGAATGAACTTTGGAAGGTGGGTGGGTTTGCAAGAACTTGTCTTTGATCTCTCTGACGAGTTGTAAACAAATGATTAGCCATTTGCTGTATGTAGATTAAGCCTATTATTCAACTCCACTGATTATTTATAATTACGTGAGGAAGTTCCTGATTATGTTTGTATGTAGATTAAGCTTATTTTTCAACTCCACTGATTATTTATAATTATGTAAGGAAGTTCCTGATTATGTTCTTAATCTCGACACAGTAAATATTGTACTGTGTCTGAATGTTGTACATTGTAAGATGAAATTATATTAGTTTATGAGTGAAGTTGTCTAATGCATCTCAACATAATTGTTCTCTATTTGTTGATGTGTAATGTGTGACAATATTGTGTACTGTCCAGCTAAAAATAATGTTTTTTTTTTTACTATGGCCGTGAAGTGATATGTTAAAAAACGTGATCTTTCTTGAAAACTTTTATTTTAGAAATAAGAATCAAAATACTAATAGGAAAACAAATAACTAAATCCTAACCAATGAGGAAAAAACCAATCTACAATTAATAGGTGCACTAGAATTATCCAATTAATTCAGTAATTAGCTTGAGTTCTTGATTATCCATACACATACACACATTGTTGTATTTTTTTTAATTTGTTGTGCTGTTTTATATTAATTTCTGTGTTGTACAGGGGATGTTTAATTAGGTTGTGGCCTGTGATTTTGTGTTGTAATTATTGTATTTTTATATTAATAATTGTGTTTTTTTAATCAATTTTTGTGCTGTATTAGTATTTTTTTATTAATTTTTGTGTTTTAAAAAATAGAAAATCAAAAACAAAAACAAAAGCTAAACTAAAGGTTTTAAGCACGTTTATTGCTGAATCCAAGCTTTATTAACCTAAAAATCGACTCTTCTTATCCCTAGTCTCCATGCGTGCTCCATCATTTACTCTAGGCATTGCAGTGAGAAACATTAGTGTAAGTAAATTTATTATGTTTAATTTGAGGTCCGTTATACGCGAAGTTATACATTCCATCTTAACGGATCACAATTCCAAATCGGTATTTTGAAGTCTGAAACCAAATTCCGTCTGATAAATTGATTCTATACTCGCACTCGATTAAAAGAACTTGGAACCCCAAATAAAATATAGACATACAGGTGGTACGACAAGAAAATTAAAAGTGCAATGCATCAGTGAGAGCTAGAAGCAACAAAAGTGATGTAAAATCCTAAAGTTTCTATAGACCCAAATTGTAAAATTGAATGGGGGAAAAAGGTGTATGCTACTCTCACTTTCAACCCTCTCTAGGAACCAAATAAAGCTTCCCTACAACATGAAGGATGGCAACAAAAGCAATGAAGCCAATGCTCATAATGAGAACAAAATTAGGCGGCAATTTGAGCCCTGGAGCATCATCTGTGTAAAATTGAAGCATAGTTCCCGCTGCTCCTCCCGTGGTTGCTCCCCGTGCGGCTCCACCACTCGTCTTCCTCCTGCGCATGCTCGCAGCTGCTGCTGCAGTTCCTCTCTGGGGTCCTGATCCACCTAAAGCCATTTCTATACCTAACCCACAGAAAACAAGCGTTTCAATTCAATGCTTTCAAGAAAGATTTTGGCCGGTAACTAGTACTCTTGAATTAAACACTTCACAAAATACAGAATGTAAATAAATGCTACTCTCACACAATGAATAAAAGAAATCATGTAAAACTCGTTCTTCATTCATTAGCAACGGAGGTTCGAACTCCTTGCTACCTCGCAAATAGTTAAATTCAATGTTCTCAAGACAGATCCTATCAGTAACCAATACTGATTGAATCTGCGGGCTTACACTATATAATATCCATCTACCACCACATAACGAATAATAAATCTAAAGCCAGTTCTTCATATACAATAGCCACTCAAATCTAAAACCCTAATTACACAGCAAAAGGTTTAGGATGCTCTCTGGGGTACCCGAGCATTAATTGAATAGAACATGCAAAACAAACGAAGGCTGATTTGTTTGTATTATTCCTTTAGCAGATACGAAGGGGAAAACAATGCGACTCCATAGAATTCCACAATCATAGTTACTAGATCTCCTTATAAGAGCCAGAACATAGCAATCACAAGCCATTACCATGTTCTTCATAGATTTTTCCTCTAAAATAATATTTATCTCGATCTAACGTGAGCTGCAATCCCCAACACCAAACAGTTTTCTTAAGAAAATCAAAGCACACAAAAAATCAAGCAAGCAGAAGGCCCAGGAATATTCGGTGAAGTGAATTGCATAAAACTTACTATTCCACAAATATAAATTCGGAAAAAGCAAAAATAAACCGAGTTATTCAGGGACAATTATCAAATCAGAATTTCAAAATCAACAATCTCCGAAAGAAGTAATCAGAAGAAACTCAAAAACACAATCCTATATCGAATTTCAGAAGCAGATGTCAAGTAAAATAAAAAACGACAAAGCAGATCTAGCTAGGTATAAACGAACAATTATTAAATGATTACGAGTCAACGAAGAATAGACTATCAATCGAATCGCGAGCTCACCTCAATCAAATCGAAAAAATCGGCGACCCGAAACGAAGAAGACTGCAAGTTTAGTTCCAGACGCCGAAATAAGAAACGAAATTCTTGAGTTGTAACTTTATAGTGTTCGTGTCATGCGTATACCGTATCCTAACCAACTACAATCACTTCCAACCAATAGCATTCAGCCACGTATTCAACGAATCAATTTTTATTTGCACTTTTTTTCAAATTTAATGATTGCTTGCATACGAACATGGGCTCGGCCTAATAATGCAAAAGGTCGAACCCATCATAGCCCGTAGTGATAAACATATTTTACTTTTTTTTTACAGTTAATAATGTATTTATCATTAAATTTTGGGTAGAAATTATAACATAATATTTATTGTATTTAAAATTTCTAGCTTAAAATTCAATGATATTTTATTTTTTTTATTTTGTTCTTTCTTTTTCTTTTAAAATATAAAGAGATCATTGCATTATTAATTTTATGATCACACTACTGTCCAATTTTATAACGTGTTCAGGAGTTAGGACTTCCTCATCAAGGAGTATAATGAGGCACAAAACCCATCTATATTGAGTGTTCTCATATTTTATTGTTTATTTAGGAGAGGTTTAGTATCTGTGTTTTTAATACCAATACAAATTGGAGAAAAACGATATGAAATAAATAAATTTCGTATTGAATTTAATCAACCGCTTTTATCGACTTGTATTAACTAATTTTATATTAATTTTTGAAATACTAACTTAAAACCAGAGTTGATACACAAATTTTATAAACTTCCTACTTTTTTTTTTCTCTCGCACAAAAAATCATACGAAACATAACTTTTTAAAGTCGCGCGCATGACTTTTAATACTACGCGCGTTGAGTGACCTTAAAGTTAAAAGCCACGCTTGTGGCTTATATATATATATAATTAATTAAAAGGTATTATATACCTCTATTATTAATATTAATATATTTATTATGACCTTTATACATATTAATAATATATATCATATATAGTATTATTAATATGTTAGTATTATAATAATAATAATATATATTAAAATATATATTATTGATACATAAGTAGTTTTTATATTAGATAGTGATGTTAGTTGTAGTATTTTTTATTCTGTGTATTATTTATTATATGATATTTTGATATATTTGATTATAGTTTTATAATTAGAGATTATTATTTGATAATGTATTAATTTATTGATATTTAGTTATGAATATCTATATTTTTGTTGTCTTTATTATATTTATTCAAGTTGATATTTATTTGATAAATAGATAAATATTATTATTAATATAAATGAAGAAAATAATTATTTGTTGTATATTATTATTAATTTATGTGAATTTTGATGTATTAATATTAAGTTATAATGGTTTGATGATTGTTATTTTGTTTATATTAATTCATGTTGTAATTTAATTGAGAAATATGTGAAATTTGATATTAATATATATAATTATTATACGAAAGTTATATTATATTTATTGTATTAATTGAATATTTGAAACATGTTAAAATTATATTATAGTATGCATAATATATATATGGACTATTTTACAGATTTTTGGTGAGCTCGTCGTTAGCTACGAAATAATAAAATTACCTAACCTACCTAACTAAGTAAGTAAGGCAAGTCAAGGTCGATTTCACATAGAGTTAGAGTGAATTACTATCTCTAATGTTTGCCTAAAAGGAAAAAGGAAATAAAACCCATGGAAGCAAAGACATTAAAACTAAATACTAAAGATAGTTAACAAAACAGAGACAAACAAATAAGAAACAAACCAGAAATGAAAAAGATGGGTGGAAGATAATCAGGGATTCTAGACTTATAATTGATCATCAATATAGATGACCTGTGATTGGTCTAAGATGCTAACTTATAGGTTTGAACAGGATCTCAAACCCTCATTTCCACCAATTTTTAGATAGGTCCGATACGATAGAAAACCTACCTCTAACTACGAGGCAACCTAGAATAAGCTCTCTAGAATTAACGATGCGATAACATTAATAAACTAGGGAATGACTAGGCTAAGGCACAATCCCACAAGCTCAAATTATGTAATTTAGAGAATTGGAATTATAGGCTAAGTTGATTAAGTTCACTAACAAATTCAATCGATCTATTGTTACCTATGGAAATCACTATGACTATTACATATCACAAGTTCATTCCTAACACTAGAATTAGAAATTAAATCTAAGATGGTCAATCCTAAGAATTAATCTTTAATTCATGTCATTTATATAGAATTCCAATTCAACCTTTTCCTAAATTACATTACTTAATTAATTCCTAATCACTTCTCACAATTATTAAGCCAAAATCCCATTAATATCTTCCAACCCAAAACTAAACTAGGTAAACATAATTAAAATAAGCAAAAAAAATTAAATAAACACAAAACATAATTAATTAAAAGAAACTAAGAGCTAGAAAATGATAATCACAATTCAATACTTAAACTAACATAAATACACATTAACTAAACTATTACTTAAGGAACCAAAACATGGTTAAACTAAACTTAAATGAAAACTCTAAACAAAAATTCCAGTAACTATAAATTATGTAAAAACTAAAATTAAATGAACTAAAACCTAAGAAAAGGCATAAATCTAATCTACCAAACATATATTAACCAAAGACATTAAGATTAAATGAAAACTCAAGGTTAACTAATAAAATAAAGACTAAAAATTAAAAATAAGAAAGCTGGAAAATTAACACTATTGAAAGAAATCAAAATTTAACACTTTACCTAATGGAAACATAAGTTACTTAAACTAATCGGCAATTAACTAAAACTTAACTAATTAAGACTCAACCTAGCACCCTAAACAAAAATTCCAGATTATGTAAATTAAACAAAAACTGAAATTTAATGAACTAAGTCCTAAGAACATGCATAAAAACTAACTATTAAAAATAGATGAACTAAGTACATTAAGGCTAAACAAAAATTTATGAAATAAAAGATCAATGAAATTAATATTAAGACATAACAAATATGAAATTATAAAACTCAAACCTTAAACAAGAGTAATAAAATCTAGAAAAAATAAAATTAATAGGTTCCATTCATACATAACTAAATATAGGTTTAAACATTAACAAGAAATTAACTATAATAAACTAATTAAACATTAGGAAATTAAAACATTGATTAAACTTATGAAATCATTAAACAAATAACTGAATCAACATAATTAAACTAAGAACTCAAAAATCAAAGCAAGAGAAAGCATTGATTAATGAAAAATCATTCAAACATTCGGCCAAGAGTAGGAATAACAAAACCAAGGTTAAAAGATTCAGACATTTGGACATAACTAAGGCTAAAACTATCCAATATTTGGTAAAAATAGATGTAAAAAAAATAAATGGAAAGGAAACACGTTCAGCTATGTCAAATGAAGAACATAAGATGACAAAAATGAAAACAAAAGTAAGAAATAAGTGAAGGGATGAGGAGTCGTGATTGTTGACTCATGGGAGAGCTTCTTTCTAAGGTTTAGCATGCATTCGGCTTCACCCCATTGGAAGGGTCTTCAAGCTACAATTTTTGACTCAATCCTCTTAAGAGAGATGTTCATATTGCTTAAGAAAGTTGTAGATTCATTTTTTTTAGAGAAGAAGACAAAGAAAGTCCACCATTGAGCTCCTCACGTTGCTTTCCACCAAGTCTCCATACTCTTTCATCTTTTTCCTCTTTGTTTCATGTCTTATTGTCTTCTTTTTTGTATGCAGCAGTCCCCTCCACTAGCTAAGGCTCACACATGCATGTCCTCTTGCTTAAAACTTCGTTGTTTTTAGCAATTAAAAGAGTGAATGCCGTTTAACTTTACGGTGCTGTCGTTTTACTCCTTAAGATTTGACTGCTTGGACCTCTGATTGCCTTTTCTATAGTAACTCCCCCTATGCATCTCCAATTGACATGAAATTTTGTATGCAAGTTTCTCACATAATGATCTTGCTCTCCATAAAATTTCAGATTAATCAAAGCTTTGAAAGTACTCCAAATACATCCCCAAACACTTGCATAAAATTTGGAGTTCAACCGAGTTTGTCTTAGTCTTTTCTTTGTGAACTCTTCATGGCAAGTCATATGGCCTCGAAATTTGGTGTGGAACCTCATATAATGATGTTTTAGGCCCTCAAATTGGTTCCACATTACTTCTAGTTCCAAATTTGCTCAAAACATGGCCCTTTCAACTTGTATCTATATCTTAAAGTCAAATCTGCATGTAAACGCACAAGGAACACAAATTAAGCATTTAAATAACAAAATAGGAATGAAATGACATTGTAACACATATAGAAATAATATAAAA
>JAOXYD010000009.1:13880303-13891676 GCA_028565735.1 Pinacopodium congolense | reverse complement strand
GAAGGGGGTCTAGGTATTACACCAATAGACTTAAGTAATAAATTTCTCCTTAGTAAGAGACTTTGGAGGCTGCTGGTTAATAAAGAATCATTTTGGACAAAGTGGATACATGCTTACTATTTGCGGAATAAGAATGTTTGGGAAATTGGGAGGAATACAGGTTATCAGTCTTGTTTCTGGAATCATCTCTTGATGATCAGAGACAAGTTAAAGGATAGAATTTAGTGTATAATTGGAAATGGAGAATTAGCTTCACTATTTTTTGACAATTAGAGTAACATTGGACCTATTTTTCGGTTCTAATTATTTTCAACAAGTAATTTCTAATAATCCACTAAATGCCAAGGTGAGCCAGTGGAACAGGAATGGAAGTTGGGCTACTTACCCTTATGTTATCAGGCATATACTGCCAAATTATAATCCTGACACAAATAAGGAAGACTCCTACAGATGGCTAGATCATGCATCAGGGAGCTTCACTAACAAATCTTGTAAAGAGATCTACAGGGAGAGGGATCAGGTTATAGAGTGGAGCAAAGTTGTATGGAATAAGTTCTTAGTACCTAAAGTGGCATTCTTTATGTGGCTGATGGTAAAGAAAAGGTTGAATACTATGGAAAAATTGCTTTTTCTAAATATTCCTTTTAGATGCCCTTTTTGTAAATGTCATGCTAAAACTTTAGACCACTTGTTTTTCAATTGTAGTTTTAGTCAGGACATTTGAGTTAAGACTTAAGATTACAAATCCGTGTAGATGGACATGTCCATTTACTAGCTTAAATGATATTCTAAGTTGGATTGTTAAGCACGGATCGAAGGATAAGGGTGTTTATACTATTTCTTTTGGCTCTACTATGTATTTGTTATGGAAAGAAAGAAATGACAGGGTGTTCAAAGGAATAGAGAATACCAAAGACCAAGTGATTGCCAAACTAATTTACTGGATTAGGGAACAACTTATGTACAGTAAGTTAACAGGGATATGTTCAAGGCAAACTCTTGTTCACTGGAATGTACTATGACGAAGTCTGAATCACTATTCCTAACTTCAGAAAAGTTTATAGAAAGGATACAGGATACTAAAGTGTCGACAGTGATGGAGTCGACTGTTCACATAAACCCTAACTTCAGATCATCAGTTAATAGAGCTCTCAACAGTAAGTAATCAGGCCATTTACCAACAAATATTAGTAAGCAGATCTAACTAATCAGAAGATACTATAGTATCGGCAGCCAAGGAGACGTACCGTGTTTTTGTGTTTGTCCGGGAGGTCAGAGTGGAAGCCGAACCATAACAACCTATACAAGGGAACAAACTAATTAGGTGGCAATCGAAAAAGTTAGAGGGAAAGATAAGCATTTACCTGTAAAAATGATGATCTGGGCCCTGCTCGATAACTTTCAAAGCATGGGTTTTGACTATTGCAGTTTTTGGAAGATCAGAAACTAGAGATGCTTTTGATAGAGGTAAAGAACAAAGTAGAGGATGGAGAAGGTCGGTTTGTAACATGGTGTCGTGATAGATTAGGGTTGTGTATCTGTGTTTGTAGGGAAAGGGGAGAAAGGCGCTTGGGAGACGGGTCTTCTGATGGTCTCAGACTTCGATTCTCGTGTTTGTGTTTTGTTTTTTACGGAGTGATACATGGTTGGAGTAGGAAAGTTGCATGTGTGGAGTGTTTGTGTGAATTGTGGGTAACGCCCGTGTATAAGTCCATTTTTGATCAATTAAATTCATTTAATTTTTTAAAAAAATGATAAAAAATTAATTTAGTAATAATCATTAAATTCTTCCAAAATTTTTATGTATGATTTTTATAAATTTATAAATTGTGTTTATGAAGTAAAGTAAATACATTTCGTCATTGATTTTTGTACTTAAAGAAATAGAAATAAGAAACAAAAAATAGAAACCAAAACAAAAAAGGCCCTTAATTTAACCTTGTTATCTAATTATGAATCTTTAGTTTGAAAAAAAGACTTATTTAAAATATTTAGTTCACCAATTATTACATATATCAATAATTCTCTAATTCACCCATTAAAAGTAATTATAAAAATTAATTTAATAGTAATCATTATATTTGAAACAAATCTTCCAAATTTTCATATTAAAACACACTCATTACCTAAAAAATATGCATTAGTTAATACATGTTCAATATTTAATATAAACATGTATTTATAAAATCGGTTTATAAAATATAAAAAACCAATTTTTTGTTTATGCTTTTTATTTATATTTTAATAAATTTATAAATTGTGTTTATAAAGTGAAGTAAATACAATTCTTCATTGATTTTTATACTTAAAGAAATAGAAATAAGAAAATAAAAATAGAAAACAAAACAAAAAAGGCCCTTAATTTAACCTTGTTATCTAATTATGAATAGTTAGTTTGACAAAAGACTTATTTAAAATATTTAGTTTACCAATTATTACATATATCAATAATTTCTCTAATACACACATTGAAAGTAACGATAAAAAATTAATTTCACAATAATCATTAAATTTGAAACAAATCTTCCAAATTTTCAGATTAAAGCACAAGCATTACCTTAAAAATATGCATTAGTTAATACATGTTTATTATTTAATATAAACATGCATTTATAAAACCAGTTTATAAAATATAAAAAATCAATTTTTAATTTTTGATTTTATTTATATTTTTATAAATTTATGACTTGTGCTTATAAAGTGAAGTAAATACATTTCTTCATTGATTTTTATACTTAAACAAATAGTAATACGAAATTAAAAATAGAAACCAAAACAAAAAGGCCCTTAATTTAATCTTGTTACCTAATTATGAGTCGTTAGTTTGACAAAAGACTTATTTAAAATATCTAATATACGAATTATTGCATATATCAATAACTTCTCTTATGCACACACATTGAAAGTAACGATTACAAATCATTATATATATATATATATATAACTTTATAATTATTGTTTTTATTGTCTTTAAGGCCTTTCACTAAGCAAGTGAAGTAGGTTGTTTACTTATGACTCATCACTTCTCAAGTAACTAGTTGGATTTGTTAAATGCTTTCAATAGAAGCAAAATTATGATATAAATTGATTGATTATAGACTAACTGTGCTGATTGAAGCAATACCCTTTGCTTACTCGAGAGTTTACTGACTAGTCAAATATAGTCAATCTAATTTTGTTTTAATTCAGGTGCCCCTAATCTATTACTTGTAAAATTATTGGTTCATTGAATTTGATTTATAGATTATTACGTGTATTTAGTGATTTACTCAATATACATCTAAAGATAATACATGTATTCGGTGATATTAATCATTTTAATTATAATTCCGGTTGGTTAAGTAAAAGAAAAGTGCATGAATATTTTTCAATATATGTTATTAGCACGAACAATATATTGACTATAATGAGTAATATCATGATTCATATATCAATTTAAAACCTAAAAAGTTGTTGTGATGGGAAAACCTCTACGTGTCAAGTGAAACTTTACATAGAATGATGAGAAGCTTTCACGTCTGGTTGGTAGTTTCCAAACTTAATTTATAACACATTGAACTCGATTTTCTGAAGTGGCCCGAACTATTTTATGTATATACCTTACTGATCTTGTAATGTTAATCGAACCTTAAGATAAATCAATAAGGGTGAATCCTATTATATATTTTAGTTTTATTTAATTATTAGGACACATAGACATGATCATATTTTTTGGAGTAAGCTAATAGTTTACGACTCTCTCTCTTTTTGGCCTAAGTGGTATATCATATAGGCAAACATATTTTGGTTATTTTAACACGAATAATTATCGATCGTTGGCTACCTATTTAAATTCGAAATAAAAATATTAGAAATTAACCTATGAAAGAAATTTAAAAATAGGAAGCAAATGTGTTTAAAATGAGAAATTAGATGAAGAATGGTTATTGAAAAGAATTAGGGTTCGTTTGGAATATTTTAGTTATTTTCACACTAAAAATTATCGATTGTTGGCAATGTATTAAATATCGTACTAGTATCAGTACCGAATTTACCTCTAAAATAGTACTGTACTGGTACCGTTTCGGATAATTTTTTAAAATTATAAATTAGTTCTTAAATTTTATAAAAAATGTAAAATGGTCTATAGGTGTATTAAATTGTGTAATTTTTAACTTAACTTTAAAATCAAAATACAAATTTTTGTCTTTTTTAAAAAATTTTAAATAAAATTTTTTCCTTATACTAACTGGTATTTACTTGCGGAACAATATTTGACAATTCTATTTCATTTTTGATCTGGTACAGAGTGTTTCGATCGATACCACCTAGAACGAAACGAAATGAAATGAAATCGAACACCTTGATTGTTGGCTACCTAATTAAATTTGAAATAAAAATTAGAAATTAACCTACGAAAGAAATCCGATAAGTAGGAAGCAAATGTGTTTAAAATTAGGTGAAGAATGGTTTAATTGGAAAAAAATAGGGTTTGCTTAGTTAAACTTTTATTTATGTTTTTTATTTTTTATTTTATGTATTTTTATCGATTTTATGTACTTTTTGGGGATTTCGTTGTTTTTATTTAAGTTTCTGTACTATATTTGTGTATTATTCTTTTGAGTTTCTATATCGTTCTTTTCTATTTTCATGTTTAAAAAAATAGAAGTGTAAAATTAAAAAAATAGAAACAAACAAACCCTAAACAAATGAAAGTTAATGATAATTATAGTTTTGAATGATGATAATATGCATTAATATTTGTGTGGAAAAGCAGCTTGAACCAACCGAGAGACAAGGGGGAACAAGGGTTAGTTTTCTTGGCTTTGAATTGAAGGGATATGAATAGGTATGGCAGTTAGAACAACTCTCTCTCTCTCTCTCACTCACTCACTCTCTCCACTCCCTTATCTTTCACAAAACTCACACACACAAAAATTACATCGTATTAACACATATATTACACAACTTCTTCACGTGCGGACTTCCGTTAGTTTTATTTGTTTGACCGGCGGCGCCACCACCACAAAGTCGTAGAAAAAGTCTCCGAACTTGTTACCCTCCTACCACTTGTCACCACAACTCAATCGACTCTTTATTCACTCTCAATCTCTCTTTTCCCTCGTCCGCAAAATTAACCATGACTATATCTAAAAACTAGGACTATTACTCCTCTATTCACCATACATGATGCAACCTAACAACAACTTTTCACTACAAGAAGAACGAACCCCACCCCTTTATCTTCACCATTCTTAATTTACCGCATTGTAATTCACTTCGTTAACCATTTCTTTTACTCTCTTGTTTTTGTTTTTGTTTTTACTCTTTGCATGGCTTTGATTGTGGATCAACAATCGGAATTCAAGCACTTTTGTAAAATTTGCAAGAAAGGGTTTGGTTGTGGAAGAGCGCTGGGAGGGCATATGAGGGCGCATGGAATAGGTGATGAAAGTGGAAACATGGACGATGAGGACCCAGCAAGCGATTGGGAAGATAAGTTAGGAAGCGATGCGCCTCCGAGCAACAAGCGGTTCTATGCATTACGAACAAACCCGAATAGATTCAAGAGTTGCAAGGTTTGCGAGAATTGCGGTAAAGAATTCCTGTCATGGAAGTCATTTCTCGAGCATGGAAAATGCAGCTCCGATGATGCCGATGACTCACTCATGTCGTCTCCGGGATCGGACGAAGATGGCACGACGAGAAGAGGGTGTGGTTGGTCGAAAAGGAAAAGGTCATTGAGAGCAAAAGTTGGCGAATTTAACTCGAATTGCCCATCTAGCGAAGAAGAAGATCTCGCGAATTGTCTGATGATGCTGTCTAATGCTACTGTTGATCCTTTAGTGGCTGAGCCTGAGGAGTCTTGCGCCTCGGCTAGTAAAGACGAAGAGCGAAGAAATCCAATTTTTATGGCTTATAAAGCACCAACAATGGAAAAAGCCAAAGGTGTAGCTAAAGGGTTGTTCGAATGTAAAGCATGCAAGAAGGTTTTCAATTCCCACCAAGCGTTAGGCGGACATAGAGCCAGTCACAAGAAAGTTAAAGGCTGTTTTGCGGCTAGGCTCGATCAGGGTTTGGAGGATAGTGCCGCTGATGAAGATGTCATCACACATGAAGAATTCCTGCCAACAAAATCAACGTCAGCTTTGCATTGTTCAAATTCTCCAATGGCTTCTACTTCGAAAAGGAAATCGAAAGTCCACGAATGCTCAATCTGTCATCGTGTGTTTTCTTCAGGACAAGCTTTAGGCGGCCATAAGAGGTGCCATTGGATCACTTCAAATTCTCCCGATGCCTCTTCTTTCCCCAAGTTTCATCAGTTTCAAGAACATATGGAGCAAATTCAACATAAACCAAAGTTCATCAACAGTCCTGAAACACTCGATCTCACGCTTGACCTGAACCTCCCTGCTCCGGCGGATGATCACTCCGGCGTCCGACGAGATAACCCAACAACCCCAGTAATCTTGGACGTGTCTACTAAGATTTATTTACAATCTTGGGTGGGAGTTGAGGCAAAGGAAAAGGAAGATAACCATCACCATCAACACCAACACGACCAGGATCATGCCAACCAGAAAACCTACGACATCAAGAATAATGTAAACGACAACAACTGTAATAATTCAACGCATGAGGTGGAAAATGAAGCCGACAGTAAGGTGAAGATACCGAAGCTTAGTGAACTAAAGGACATGAACACTAGTGGGAGTTCGTCCCCGTGGTTGCAGGTTGGAATTGGTTCAACTACCGGCACAGTGGGAACTGACCCGTAATTGTTACATTTATGTGAAAACTCACACGAAGATCTCCTCTTTTCTCTTTTAATTCTTTTTTTTTTTGTCTGATTACCATACTGTAACTACAGACTCAACACATTATATTTTTAACTGAACACAATTTTTCGTAATCCACATTCTGAATTAGAAATGAACTTCATCACTATCTCAAAGTTCTACGCATAATGGAAATTTAGTTCAACTTGTCATTTCTATTTTTTTATTAATTTATATGTATATTTCAATCTTTATACTATTTTTTAAATTTTTATATTGTATTAGTGTATTATTTTTTATTTAAAAAATAAAAAAAAATTTCAACTAAATATGCAGTGATTAGTAACTTGATATTCTTTCTTTATGTAATTTCTTCTTTAGCTTGATTACGTGACTGATAGATAGTAAACATCCATATTCACCATCTTATGAATTGACACCTTTATATATTATGTCATGTATTCAAATATTTATATCATTTTATAGAATTTGTTAACTAAATATATTTTTAATCTTCTAAATATATTTGGAGGTTCAAACAATGCTTGATAAGGGTTCATAATTTAATATATAATGACGATGGAAATTGAAGGAAAAATAAAAAATTTTAGTTTAATGACAATTTCTGAGTGATTTTTTTTTGGTTCATACTTTTATTACTTAAGAAGTGAACTGAAAAATGTAATCAAGAGCTATAAAAATGTGTTCAGTAACTTCTACCAAGCATATCATGTCTATCGTTAGGTAAGTATCTTAAGCCACTTGCTATTTTTTATATTTATGTAAAATTAATTTATTATACCACAAACTAAATGTTTAGATTTTTAAAATTCATTGTTGAGCATGGTTTTCCATTGTTTCGAATTCTATTCTGTGCTGATCGGTACGGCGAAAAACGAAACGGAATTGACCTGTTTTATATTGGGTTTAAATACCGATCGGTACCGGTCAGTATCGAAAAAAATAATAAAATAAAAAGAATTTGTATTTTGACATTTTTTTAAGTTTAAAGTTATGTTAAAAACTATATAATATAATACATTTATAAATTATTTTACAAATTTTATAAAATTTAAAAATTAATTTATAATTTTAAAAAATTATCCGAAACGATATTAATATTGACCGGTACCAATACGATATCATTTTAAGAAGCAATCTGATACCGATACTGATACGACATTCAAAATTTTGTGACTTCTCGAAATCTTTATAAAAATGGTTCAATGTATAAAAAAAACGTGGTGAATTTATTAATATATTGGTAATTTTATCGTAATTCTTAAAAAAGGGAATAATTTGGCCTTTTTTTTCTATTACGTGAATTTCGCACGCAGAATAATGAATATACCGAGTCAAAGTTGACTTTGTGGAATTGCGGAAAGGTAAGGCTTTTTGAGCAGGAGCCCTTGCCGGGCGCTGGGTGTCACAACTGTTAGGGAAGATGGAATTTTATTATCATGTTTCGCGGACCCACGACGTGCTTGCCACCGCATCACTCACAATGGAATTGCTCAAAGTCCACATCAACTTTTCTCCACGTGTC
The DNA here is from genome assembly GCA_028565735.1 of Pinacopodium congolense. NCBI lineage: Eukaryota > Viridiplantae > Streptophyta > Magnoliopsida > Malpighiales > Erythroxylaceae > Pinacopodium > Pinacopodium congolense. Next base: position 13,883,372 of record JAOXYD010000009.1, on the reverse strand, counting down.
CAAATGTGGCTAGTCCTAATTGGTGACTAATCATTCGAAGCCACGTCAGAAATAACCCTTTAGCTGAGAATTGAATTGGGTTCAGCTTTGGGCCGAAAACTTTTGGGCCTCTTCAAGATTGGATCTGGGCTCAATAACGACTTAAATAAATTATAATCTTTTAATAATATTCAAATGAATTATAACTTTTAAAAAACATTTAAATTAAACATTAAGATTCCATTAGTCAAAAGTTCATTTTAAATATTTTTTAAACATTAGAATTTAATTTGAATATATTTTAAAAATTAAGGTTTAATTTAATTATTTTTATAAAATTAAGATTTAATTCAAACTCTATACAACATTAAGGTTTAATCTAAATTTATATGCAAATGTTATAATTCAAATTGATCATTTTAGGTAAATTGAATCTAATTTCAAGTTACGCCTTCAAGTTAGTTCTGGCTATGTATTTCTTTTTTTTTTAACCTAAAAGTTGAAGTTACAGCTCTTATTATTCTTTTAAATATAATAAATTATTCATAAAATATCTAATTTAAATAAATAAATTTGTACATAATAATTTAAAATTAGATATCAAATTCAATATAACCTGTCTTCACTTTTTATGCATTATTCTCTTTAAATCTCTACTCCCGTGAACTGTACTCCTCTTGCTTCTTTTCATGTTTTAGAACAATGGGATGAGGATTAGTTTTATTCTATTTTTTCTTTTCTTCGAGTTGAATCTTCTGTAAAGTGCCTGCCGCCATATATGGCTGTTGACCGTGAAAAGTTTTTCTTCAGTATACTAGATATTCTTGAAGTTTCTAGGGATGTTGCGTTAGATTAGGAGTTACGATGTTTTATTGTAATTATTATGTTTTTATGTTGATTATTTTTTTATTTTAGTATTGTATTAATATTTTTTTAATTTTTGTATTTTAAAAATTAAAAATTAAAAATTAAAAGTTCAAATAAATAAGGCCGAAAATTTCTAGATATATATGGAATTATTTCATCTTAATTATCACTTTAAAACGATAAGGTTATGTTTAGTTTCACTTTAATTTTTAATTTTCATTTTATGCATTTTTAAACACAAGAATTGATAAAGAAAACACAATAATACAGTACAAAAATCGAAAAAAAAAATACAATACCTAATACAAAAATATAACAACCATAATAAAAAAATTAAAGCCTACAATCCAATTAAACATACCCTAAAAATTAATTATTTGAAATTTTGTTAGAGTCACTTCACGTGTGATTGTGTTAGAAATAATAAAAATATCTTTATATATTTAATTAACTACAGTATTTACAAACACAAGTTAACAATATAAGTATAGATTTATATTTTAGGAAGAGTTTTATAACAGTTAACAGAGTTCTAATAAATTAGTGAATTCTACGTATCAACCTATATAAAAAGACATTTGAAATTATTAATTAAAAATTATACGAATTCTTTTATCCATATTCCCTTTTTTAAATATTTTGTTTACCAATGAAATTGCCCAAGATATGAAAACAAATTAGAGACTTATCAAAAACCGAAAGCTGCTTTTACAATCATTCCACAACCATTCTACCAAACCTGGGACCCTGGATAGAAGAAATGAGAAGGGGAATACGAAACCTTCCAGGAGATTTTGGCTGAATCCTCGGATAATAGTTCTTCTCCAAGGTCGTCGTTTTTGCCTGGAAGAGTGTAGGAAGCTTACTTTTGCCTTTATTATTATTTTTCAATTGAAATCGTGTTTCTAGAAGACTCTAGTTCTTTGGTCTGAATGAAATCAGCACAAGTAATACTCAAGATCAACTGTTTCTAAAAATTTTTTTTTAGTTTTTTTAGTTTTGTTTTTTAAATATAAAAATACAAATACAAATATATCACAAAATTTTTAAAAATAATATAAAAAATTAATAAAAATTATAACTAGTGCATGTGCCGGCATTGAATTTCACTGTTGTATTTTTGAAGTTTAGGATCTCCCGTCATATTATTAGATTTTAATTTTTAGTTTTGATTTTATATTTTTTTAAATATAAAAATTAAAAAATATTAATATAACACAAAAAATAAATAAAATAATATTAAAATAAATAAAATTATAATAAAAAATCACAATTCACAACTCAACTAACGTATTAAATAATTTAGTTAGAGAATTTTTTCTAATAAAAAATATAGGTGGACTTGGCTGCTAATAATGATCCCATATTCATTCCAAGCTTAAGCTTAGTCAAGGTACATGTAAAAGGAAATGGCTATATCAAAATAATTATTTAAAAAAGGATATAACATGAGATGTATATTCCATGTTAATGAATTCTCTTTAAGATTCGACATTTCAACTATTTTAAGCATTGTAATATTCCCAAGGCCGAGTTTTTGGAGCTTAGAATTTCTAAAGATATCTTTCAATGCTTCACGTGTGTATTATAGAATGGATTTGCAAATTGCAATGTTAGCCATTAGTCATTTAAGTAAATACTGCTACATAATTTTAAATTTAGATATACCTAAATTTTTATTTAACACATGTTTTAGAAATAACAGTTTTTTTAATAACACTTGCATTATATTTTATTATAAAAAGCATAATTTAATATGTCAAGACGTAAGGTATTCATCAAAGATTCCGTACTTCCAAGTATACAAAGATGTAAAGGAAATTATTATTAATTTATACTTTATAATCACTTGGTTGCAACATAATAATTAAAGATATTATTTGTTCTGTACATATTTGTTTTATTAATGAACTTGTAAGTCTAAAAGATAAATATATTTTGTAAAAAAATCTATAATGGGATTATAATCATTATACTAATACTAGATTTAAGTATTATTAATAAATTATTATTAATCACTGGTCTATTAATATTAAATATTAATATAGCAGAAAATTATCACAATTTTTATGAAAGACGTTATTGATTTCATAAATTAAAATTTAAAAATATTTAGATTTAGTACATTATTACATCTCAAATTTGAAGTATAAATATGAACTATTTAATAAGAAAATTAAAGATAAATTAAAAATTTTAATTTATGAAATCTTAAATAGATCG
>JAOXYD010000009.1:13866755-13880158 GCA_028565735.1 Pinacopodium congolense | reverse complement strand
AAACGTAGTTTACAAGTCTTTATATAATATTAAAAGATTTTAATTTCTTAATGAATATAAGGTATAATATCATACAGAAATATAATTTTAATTATTACTATTATTTTAATAGTTCATACTAAAATAAATTTTAATTTTAATTATTATTTATTAATTACATTAAATTAAATATATTTTATTTTTATTTTTATAATTTATATAATTTATTACCTTACACCGGTTTTATAATGATTTAATACCAGTTAAACCTTTAAATCTTAAGCCTCTTACTTCACCGGTTTAATGTCCGGTTCAGTTTTAAAAATATTATACATTAAATTTTATTAAATAATAAAATTTTTTATTCTATTTCACTATAGATGATAAATTGCATGCTAATATTTTAACAATTGTATAGTTTTAAAACTTGTGCTTAATTCGACCAAAATTTGAGCTATATTGAAATTTACGCTTCAAAAGCTATGTAAAAATTATTATATAGTGTCATAATTTATCGACAATTATATAGTTCTAAAACTCAGAGCTTAATTCAGCCAAAAAATTGAGCTAACTTTACAATAAAAAAGGATTGATTAACTCATGACCGATCAAATCAAAACACCACGAGGCATCATGTGGTGGCTTTTGTCATATCACTCTTTTGAGCGCGACGGCTGATAATCCATTTGAAAGGATTATCCCAACAATTTGTGGGTCATTAATACATGAAACAGATTTTGTGTTTACGTGGCCCATCTCACACGTCTGGGTTCTTAGCAAAGATATGAATATTGTTTTGTTTCTGGACACAATATTGGCCGGTGCCGACTGAAATTATAAATATTGACAAAAATCTCTAGTATTGATTAATTAATGTATAAATCGATCAATTGGTTAATAGTCAATTAATATATAGACTTCCTGATTAATAACTAGTCGCCAAATATCATAAATTAGTCCTCAATATTAAAATGATACTTAATATTAATCAATGTTGATAACCTTTCAAAACATTCATATTCCACTAAAATATTTTTAAAACGTTAAAAAATAATTTTATTATTTTAAAAAATATTTTCAATATAATTTTATTAACTTTATTCATTATGATATTTAAAATTTTTAGAAACGTTAAAAATTAATTCTAATATTTTAAAAATATTCAAAAATAATCTTGAACTCAATTTTGTTAGTTTGATCTGTTAACTGTTATGTGTTAGTGTCACATAATAGCTTTATAATTAGTTTATGTATCACATGAACCTACATGTCACGTAACAATGCTATGTTACCGCTTATAATTAATCCATGTGTCACGTTAATTTTATATGGTGATCCCGATAGTTTTTGAATTAAATTAATATAATTGAATTAGAATTGTTTTTTAAAGTTTTTAAAATATTAAGCTGTTGTTTGGTTTTTTTAAAAGTTTTTATTTCTCATTTTTTAACAAAAAAAAAAGAAATTAAAAAATAATACATTAATACAATATAAAAATTATAAAAAAAAGTACAAAAATTGAAAATAACATACAAAAATTAATAAAAAATATAAAAAGTATAACTAATAATAATATTAAACGATTTCTAAAATAATTTTTAAACATTTCTTAATCGTTATAATTTAATATAAATATCACAAAATGTTAAGATCTGAGTTTAATATTAATTAAAATTTTAAAATTCAAAACATACTTTTTACAGTATTAAATTTAAATCCGATTTCAGATCCAATACGATATTAATAGCATTGGTTCTTACTGCTGTAAATCACCGGTCATTAGCATGTTCGTCGGAGATCGCAATTGTACTTCTACGCCCGGCAGAAGTTTGCTTTTACACACCAGCCGACGTGCAGTGGACTGAAGCTCCTCTTCACGCGAAATTAATTACCTGTCAGTTTCAGATTGGAAGTTCTTTGATACCCAAATCTAAATAACACAACTTTTCAGTACTTAAATATGGAAAGGCCTGAGTCGTGTGTACGCGTCAATGATCCAAAAAGAAAACACATACTTTTGTAGTTTGATTTTTATTTTTATTATTTATTATAAATATTATTTACTCATCATAAAAATTATATATAATTTACTATTTATTTTATTTTTATCTTAAAGAATATAATATTAATTTTTTAAAATTTGATAAAAATATTTTAAAAATTTTTAAATGAATAAAAAATTTATGAAGTATAAGATCGGAGATAATGTGATAATCAAGTAATATTACGAGAAGGTTCAATTTAAAAAACATATATTTTTAAATTATGAAAATCAATATTAAAGAAGATCAAATCATATAAAATTTAATATAACTAATCTAAAAATATTAATTTAAAATACAATTAGTGACCAAACTTCGAGCCCTGTAAAGGAAAAAAAAAAGGAGGAGCCATAATTCAGAGTAGCTCGTGTGTCTCGTGAAACCCTTACTTTATGAGACAAATAGGTCAAAAATGTGTCATGGGATATGGATTGGAACGTGCTTAATATAATTTTTTTAAGAAAAATAACTTACATATAAAATAGTTAATAAATCATGTGTTTGAAAGTTTAACTGTTCAAGATCAAAAATTTTAAATTAAGTAATAAGTTTGATATAAATACTCTTTTTTTTTTGAGAAATTAAATGAGATTGAATTAATTTTTAAAAAATGTATTATTTTTATATTTCTTTTATTATTTTTAAGGGGTGACTAGGACCCCGTTCGTGGCTCTGATAGCCTCGTTATAAAGTTTAGGTCCCACATCTTTTTTAGAAGTAAATTCTTTCATCCATTCAAGTTATAAAATTTTAATTTTAATTTATAAACTCTTTTTATAAATTTATAATTTTTAAAAATTTAAAACCTTTAAATCCTAGATCTTAAAATTCTAAATTATTAAATCTGAAAATCAAAAATTTTAAATAATATAATAATAAAATTTTAAATCACGTCAAAATAAATTGTACAGTATCTTTTTTTTACCTAAGTCCTAAATGTAAAGACTATTTTCTTATCAAAGAACTAATTGAGTTTAGAACAGTTTGGTTAAACTGTTCATTTTTGTTTTTTATTTTATATATTTTCTATTTTATACTGTTTTTAATTTTGTATAGTGTATTTATATATTATTTTTAATAAAAAAACTAGTCAACCGGTAAACTAATAATGAGATAATTATATTTGTAATTCTAATCTTTTCACCATTTTTCAATTGAATCCTATATTTTTAAAATTTTCTATTGAAATCCTATACATATACAAATTAATTAAAGACAGTCTTTATAGGGTTTAATTGAAAAAATTATGAAAAGTTTAAGAGTTAATTGAAAATTTTGTGAAAGATTTAAGATTATAAATAGGGTTATTTCGAATATTTGTATTCCTAAATCTTTCATAATTTTTTCAGTTAAATTTTAAACCTTTTACAATTTTTTCAATTAAGTCCTATAAGAATTGTTTTTAATTAATCTATATAGGTATAAAATTTTAATATAAAATTTTAAAGTTGTAGGATTCATTTGAAAAAAATGATAAAAAGTTTGGAACTATCTACATAGTTAATTCATTTTAATATTAATACTAATTTTTATATTTAAAAAAATAAAAAAATAAAAATAAAAATACCTTTAATAATTAAAGAACTGTTTAATGGTTTGGACCGGTCTTAAGGACGTGTCAGGCAAATTTAAAGAGTAAGGAAAGTCATGGTTGCTACATATATCTAGATTGGAATTTGTGCATTAGAAAAAGAGGGTAGTGTGAGGTATAAAAATGGAGATTTTGAGTCCGGTTTTGCTACAAGCATGCAAAAGATGGAACCTTTTAGCTAACAAAGAACGTGTAATTTGGTGTTAACCACATGGACCACGCACTAGGATCGGGACTCAGTCTATTAGCCCCTAACTAAACGGCATTTACTCCTTCCTTCCCCCATGGAAAACTCCTTTCTCAAAGGGTGGGACGTTAGTTACTTTCCTACTCAATTTCCCACCCTTCATTTCTCCATCAGACATTTCAACAAAAGATCCAATTTTAAAGGGAAAACTTACCCTAAAATTGGTTACCCACTTAATTGTCATTAACTCGCTTCATTATCATTAATTAATACCAATTAACTTTAAAATGGCAAGTTAGCCGGTCCAGCCCGGCTTGCTTTGCTAAAGCTACCACCACCAGCGACGGATGGGCATTTATTTTACTGGCAAAAAGGTCACAGAATCTCCATGTCAGCTTTTATTTATGAAAATTACAGAAATAGTCACGTAACTTAGGCATAGTTATTCTGACGTGTACTTGACTAGTTTGCCAATCTGCTGCTTCTGAGATTTCGTATGTCACAGGCTAGTGAGATTAAAACCGTAAGGTCCTGAGCGCTACGGCGTTATAGTAAACCCAGCCGCTCCTCTAGTATCGTACAACCTCTTTCGTCATATTCCCAAAATGCCCACCCACTGTTTTTATTACATCAAAAATTTTTCTTGCACATGAAACTTAAAACTTAGCTTTCAGACAACAAAAATACAACACATTTTAATTAAGGTTGGCAGTTGTCCAATTTACGGAAGAAAAAGTTGAAAAGGGTGTTTTGGGAAAATAAGTTTAGAAAAATGAAGTATCATGGGAATAAATACAGAAACGGGCAAGTCTCGCATGTTACATGTCACTCTTTCTCCCTTCATGCACAGGCTTTAATTAACTTCTATTTATTGTTGGCATGCCGTTTTAAAAGAAATTAAATTACTTTTACACCAAAAAGAAAACATTTTTATTACTTTTTAGACTCTAAAAATGGAATTTTTGTAACTTGGTATATATCTCGTGGTGGAGCTACGCTTGTCACCTACTCTTTTAGTTTCCACTCTCTCTTAACTTCTTTGAAACTCTATTTCCAGAGGAAAAAAAGAGAAATCCAAAGTTCAAAGCTTTTGTCGAGTTGGAGACGAAGAGCTTTGATTTTTGCGTCTTAATGGACAGGCATAAGTGTAAGCTTTGTTTCAAGAGCTTCGCTAATGGAAGAGCTCTGGGCGGTCATATGAGGTCCCATTTGATGAATCTTCCTGTTCCTCCAAAACCAGTTGAAGAAGAAGGACAACAACAACAACAACACCACATTCAACTCAGTGAAGATACAGAGTCAGCTTCGTCGTCTTCATCTTCAGAAGAGGAAGCTGAACAAGGGTTAGAAGAGGGAGAAGAGAAAGGTGTTCTTTATGGGTTGAGAGAGAATCCAAAGAGAAGTGTTCGTTTGGTAGATCCTGAGTTTTCTTTCGCAGTTCATGCTGGGTCTGTTGTTCTTCAAGACCGAGAAAGCGAGACCGAGTCATCAAAGAGCCCAACTCGGAGACGATCCAAACGGACCCGGAAATTGTTAGAGCATCAGTACAATCACCAGGAACACGAGAACAACATAAAGAAGCTTAATTACGATAAAGTGAGTAAGGCCGAGTCATGGGTTGAGCCTGAACCGGTGAGTTCAGTCTCCGACACGACCACCGAGGAAGATGTGGCCTTTTGTCTTATGATGCTTTCGAGGGACAAATGGAAGAGAAGAGAACAACTTAACAAGCAGGCACAAGAAGGAAAAATGGATGAGGAAGTGGAACCTGAAAAGAACTCCGTGGACGAAACGGAAGAGTCAGAAGAGTTCAAATCTAGCAAGTCTCGAACAAGAGGGAAATATAAGTGTGAAACATGCAAGAAAGTGTTTAAATCGTATCAAGCTTTGGGTGGACACAGAGCAAATCACAAGAAAATTAAGGTCTTCACACCAACTCGAGAAGAACCAGAAGTACAGCCAGGAAATGCAGGTACTTCAAGTTCGGTAGTTGCAGAGAAGAAAATTCACGAATGCCCTTATTGTTTGAGAGTTTTCTCTTCTGGGCAAGCCCTTGGTGGGCACAAGAGATCTCACTTTACTGGCGCCCAAGCAACTTCAATTCCTGCTCTAAGCTCCACGAAGTTGGGGGACAACTTGAGTTTGATAGATCTTAATCTTCCAGCTCCGGTTGACGACGATGATATGAGCCAAATCGAGCTTTCTGCTGTTTCAGATGCAGAATTTGTCAACCCCATCAAGAGGTGAGTGTTGCTTAGTATACAACAAGAACTGGTTCGATTAAAAAGAAAGAACTTCCTTCCTTTTTTTTTTTCGCTTCTTCTTTTTATTTTGCCTTCTTTTGAGTTTTTCGATCTGAAATCATGCAACTTTCTTATTGTTGATTGAGATATACGGTTCCTATTTCCTGCTAGGCCATTTCTTGTTGGAATTCTAACTTCTGTAATTCATTGCTTAGCTACTTGCTCTGTTTCTCTGTAACAATTCAAACCTGAGTTAGTACTCATTATATTTTAACGCTTTCTGGGTTTCGAGAGACGGAATTCATAGTTCCTTTTTTTTGGTTGATTTTTCAAGAGGATATTAGTTGATGACGATGTGCTAAGAATTCTTGCGAATTTTCTTCAAAGTTCCAGCTGTTTCTGCTAACCTCTCTGCTTCACCAGCCAATTTTTCTAAATAATTTAAAACCCGGTCATTCTCAAAGAAGGTTGATCAAAACCGAATGACTTTTATTAATAAAATACTAACTTCCACCACCTGTCATGACTAGCTTTCTACAGTTCATGGCGGAGAAGTCGATCTCACCTGCAATTTTAATTCACAATCTCTTCCAATCTTTTTTCCCCACACCATTTTGTTGCTTCCCTGTCCCTGTCCTTTCAATGTCGCAAACTTTACTCAATAGATCTGTTAATCCAGCAGAGCAGAGATTATAATTGCCCATGAAGAAACCGAACCTGAAGTACATTAAATTTTTTTACTTTCTCATATGTTGGAAGCCTCTGAAAAAGCTGAAAAAAAAAAGCAGAGACTAATGCCCTCTCTGCTTTTTTCTTACTCGAGAACATCATGTTTGGTCTGGCGTGATCAAAGGAAATTCGACTGAGTCAAGCTCAGGCAGAAGAATTTAGAAACCCTCATCGCAATTCAATAAATTCGCAATAAATGTATACAAGAAGGTCTCTTCAGGGGTTTTCATCTTTTGAGTTCTTTGTCAGTTTGTCGATACGTTATATGAAGCTCATCATCTGGGGCTTAAAATTGGGAATAAACTAGGGAAATGTTTGTTTTCTATTTTTTTTGTTAAACAGTACAAAATCGAATAAAATAGTATAAAAATTAAAAATTAATAAAAATAAAAAACAGAAATAGAAATTTGAATTAAGCGAGTTTTAAAATTATTAGGTGCAAACATATTTAACATCATGAATTGTTGTTAGAAGACCAACCCTTTTAAGTTTAAACCTTAAATCTTGTATTAAATAGACATATTTCTTAAATAGTATGTTGTAATATCGTGACCTGGATTTACTTTGTTGGGTAAGGAGTATAATTTATGGAAGTTGCCTAACACATAACGTAGGCCTAAAATGGCTTCGTGGACAGCTGGTCTTTTAATGGTATGGTTAATTACATTATTGAAGAAGGCAACAAAATCATGGTCATGAGTCATGTCAAAAGGCTGACATATTCGCTTCAGGAATGAGCATTTCCTAATCAAATAAAGAATCATATGTTATCTTACAAAAATATATACATATATATATAATTTACTTATTATATTTCAAAAACTATCACTTAATTCGTATATGATGTTTTTTATTTATCAAAATACCCTTTAATTATCCTTCCTATACCTCAGGTATAATCAGAGTTTCAAATTTCGTTTCGTATCGGTCGAAAAACGGAACGGAATAGCTTGGTTTTGTACTGAGTTTAAATATCGGTATTACCGGTACCGGGCTGTACCGGTTAAAAAAAATTTTTTTTAAAAGAAAAAATTTTGTATTTTGAAATTTTTAAATTTAAAGTTAAGTTAAAAACTATACAATATATAAATACATTTATATAGTATTTTACAAATTTTATAAAATTTAAAAATTAATTTATAATTTTAAAGACAAATTCGGTACCAATATAATACTATTTTAAAGATAAATTCGATACCAATACCGATACGACATTCAAAACTTTAGGTATAATGCAGGCGACTTTTATTGGAAGTGTTCCCTTAAAATAACCCAAAGATTTGGTGAAAAAAAAAAGAAGCTCATGCAACTATTTTAGAATGTGGAAGAAACTCTAAAATCCATGGAAATAGTGAAGATTTTACAGTTCCATCAGACGGTTTCGTACCTGCGAGTCTTTGCTGGCCTTCTTTTCATGTTAGGAACTTGTTGATTTACATTGTGTAGGTACAGGAATCCATCTCTTCAGACACCCAAAACAAAAGAAAAGAAAAGGACAACATAAAAATCCAACTCTTCGTATTAATTATTAGTTTTTTAATAGAAAAGCTTATTTCTATTAAAATTTAATCTTTAATAAATAAAGATGTCTTGAGTATCTCATTCTAATAAATTACAAGACTTTCGATATTATTACTAATTTTTGTCATCTTCTTAGTCAATTATAGCTATAAAATCTATTTTTAGCAGTTCGTGAATTATCAGATGAAATGCACGTATGAAATTTGTACCGTTGTCAGGTCAGTACTAATAATATTGGCTGTATCAACCTAAATTTAGTATGAAATTTTTAAATTTGTACTAAATTTAAATATTAATCGATATCGATCATACCGGTCAGAACTGAAAAAAAAATTAAATATTTAAATTATAAAAAAATTATGTATTTTAACCTTTTTAAATTTAAAGTTAAATTAAAACTATACAATATTATACATTTATATACTATTTTACAAATTTTATAAAATTTAATAACTAATTTATAATTTTAAAAAAATTATCCGAAACAGTACGGGTATTGACCAGTACCGATACAGTATCATTTTAAAGATAAATCCAATATTGATATCGGTACGATATTCAAAATATAAAATTAAATTAAATTAAAAAAAAGAAAAAAAATAAAATCTAATGATATTTGATTAGTAATTACATTGGCAAATACTAATTTTTTTCTCTTTTTTTTCAATCAAACGAATGAAAACATTTCTCATATTTTAAAAATAATTTTAATTTTTATTATATTACAACTTGTTTCTAGTTATACTAATCCATTTTAAATTGAGTATTACATTTTTCATGAACTAAAAAGGGATTTTTTTTTATTTAGTTAGATAGTTAGGTCTATAATCTCCCATATGTCACAACAACAATATTAGCATCCTATCTTGGTAAATTATGTTATTTATGTGCATATATCGCTTTCCATTACTTAAGTAGCACAAATTGTATACAGATTAGGATGAAGCTTTGTAATCAGCATCACGGCAACAGTGTGCTCTTATCAACCATTCAACATGTCATATTCTGCATCCTAATTTCCCCATAAAATTAGGTTAAGATTATCACATTAATATTCTTGGCTTGCAACCTAACATCTCTTACAGTAGCAATCTTCCCTTTCTTGAATGCTCTTAATTTATAAAAGAGACAAGTCTATATGTTGCATCTTTAATTTGCATGGCTGTTTTCGATTATTTATGCTATTAAATAAAGGAATAATAGATTCAATAGTGCCTAATATTATTATTTTTCATCTTAGTGTCAATATTTTAAAATTTTATAATTTAGTAACTAATTTGGGGCCATTTGATAAAGCTTTTGGTTGTGGATGTTATATTTTTGTATTGGGTTTGGTGTATTTTTATAGATTTTTGTGTTGTCTATCTTGATTTCTGTGTTATATTATAGTATTTTTTTTCGATTTCTGTGATATTCTTTATTGATTTTTATGTTTAGAAAATCTGAAAACTAAATTCAAACGGTCCCAAACTTTTAAAACCTTTTCAATTCAGGTTAAAAGATTGATTTAATCGATACATAGTCCTCATTTAACATCATTGTTGTTTACGTGATTTGTTTAGTTCGATTTTTCTCTTTTATTTTTATTTTTATTTTTTAAAATATAGAAATTAATGCAATTTTTTAATCAATTTTTGTGTATTTGATTCAATTTTTATATTTTTGTATATTTTTATTGGTTATATATTTTTACTAGTTTTTATTCATTATTCTATTTGGTTTTTATGCTTAACAAATAAAAATGAAAATAAAAAATGAAAATGAAAATCCCAACTAAATATGACCATAGTTAACGAAATATAGACACTTACGATTCATGTGACAACAAACAATAGAAATAATAGAATAATAGATTTGTCAATGTCTAACCTTTTTGAATTTTTTACTTTAATATCAAAATTTTAAAATTTTTATCAAACTTCTAAAATTCGTCTAATTCAATTTAAAAAATTAAATTTATTAATTTACCTGACATTTACATAGTAGAGATCCATACAATAAAAACATGCAAACTCAATTAACTATATCAGTAAATAACTAACGAAATTAATTTTTTTACTTTAATTGAATTAATTTGAGAAGTTTTATCACTAAATTAAGAATTTTAAAAAATTTAGCAATATAGTGAAATGAACACTAATAAATATCTATTATCCCTTAAATAAATTATTAAATTTATATAATAATTCATAAATTATATATTTTTTAATAAATTATAACAAAAAAAACTTAAAAAGAAGGTGCGAAGTGGTGGGGTTTTTATTTTTTAAGGAAATGCGCTTGATTCCTTGCCCAACAAAGAGGACGAGTCCTCTTCAAGAGGAACTTTCCAATTGGATTTTGATTGTCAGTGCTGTCAACAAAACGTGTTCCTTCCCGTCATGTACTCCTCTTATTGCGATCACTATTGTGTGATGCTCCTTTTCTTTTCTTTAATACGCCGACTCAATCAGCCTCGCCAGTCGCGGAACCCTAGGAACAGTAATGGCCAGGACAGGTTCGGTTTGTTCGTTGGCTTGGCTTTGCTTGACCTATGCGGTTGAGAATTTTGATGTAGTGTTACGTAGGAGTCGGTTGGTCGGTCCTTGTTTTATTCGGACACCATAATAGAGGATAGCCGCTAGGTTTACTTTACTCCAAAAAGTTCCAAAAATATTTAACTTATTCTCCAATATTTTTCAAAGCATTACTTTACTTTTTAAATATTTATAAAATAATATAATTTGATAATTCACTTTTAATATTTATAAAATCATGTAGTTTATTTTCTAATATTTATAATCAATGGAAGTTATTTTATAATATTTGAAAAATAGTATAAATTATTTATAAATACAAATTTTATTAACATCTTCTTATACAATCAATTAGTCAGTATTTCTAAATGTCTTTTGACATTTATTTGTAAACTTAAAAGTTAATTAATAGAATGTCATTGAAGTTAATGTTTAGGAAATATTTTATATCATCTTACCAATATTAAGATAAATTATATTATAATACAAATGTTAGGTTGATAAAATACTTCCTTAAAAAACTTTAGAAGCTCGTTAGACAAATATTAAAAGGTAAAATAAATATTTTGTCAAATTTTATGATCCGTTTAATTCAGTTTTTTATTTGTATTTTATTTTTATATGTTTTGATCATTTTTGTGTTTTTTTTCATATTTTATTTGTTTATTTTTCTTATTTTTGAAATTTTTTATTTATATATTTTTCTATTTGAATTTTAGTTTCTGTTTCTATTTTTCTAAACATTGAAATCGAGAAAAACAATATAAAAATAAAAAAAGTAATACACAAATATAATATAAAACTAAAAAATACACAAAAACAAATAAAAACATATAAAAATAAAAAATTAAACTAAACTCCCCTTTAAATTTTTGGATTGCAATACCTAAATTAAGTCCTCAAAACTATTTAGAAAAATTATACAAAGGTCTCATATTGAAAAGTTTATCGCATGTTTGGTATCACTCTTCATTTCTATTTTTATTTTTTATTTTTTTATGTGTATTGGTTTCTATGTTATTTATATTGATTTCTTTATTATTTTTTTTAGTTTCTGTACTATATTAATATGTTATTTTTTTTCAAATTTTATATTATTTTTATTAATTTTTGTATTTTTAAAAATAAAAAATAAAAATCGAAAATAATCACTTGAATAGAACAATCACTTGAATTTAATCCGTTGTTAGAACGGAAAACAAGTCAAAAAAAAGGAAAGGAAGGACCAGCTACAAGACAATCAAGAGGAGTAGAAGTAAGGCAAAAGACTGAAGTAAAGATCTGAGAGTGAGTGCCAATTCACTTCACTTTCTCTTCTAAATCCAAGTGGTGGGGATTGTGGAATGGAAGTCTTGAATCATAAGTCGAGAAAACAAGAAGACCCACCAAAATTTGCCGGCTTGTGGACTTCCAAAGAATGGGTGAAAAAAGCGATCTTTCTTTTTTCCCACTATTCTTTATTGCTTCAAAGTTTCTAACAAACACTAAATCCATCATCATTATCATCATTGAAATGTATGTTTTTCCTCCAGATTAGCTTAGCTTCTCATCGTTGGCCTATTAACTTTACATGAGATGGAAGGCAACGCCTGGCAAAACTTTGAAGATTAATTTGTAAGAAAATGAAAATCCTCTGAAAGTCATGAGATAACAAACAGTTTTTGATTAACTAGTGCAGAGAGAATTGAGAGGGAGTCATGATTTTGTTTCGTTGGTGGGCACTAACGATGTTCCAGACAAAGCAAGAAACAAAGTCAAACATTGAACATTCCTTACTGCTGGCGTATGTTTCCCGTGTACTTTATCAGTTAACTAAAACCTAACCACTAAAATGAGCCACCTTACCTTGGGTTTATTTCTGTTTACCGAACGATGTGATAAAAATTCCTCCATTGCCAAACCTAGAAAATATGTGCATTCATGAAGTTACACTTGTATGAAGCTAAATCGACAACCCGGAATGGGGTTTGAACGGTAGGTCAATAAGTGCAATCAAGTAAACTTTAATTCAAGTGGAAAAATATATATATAAAAAAACGAGAAGTTTCACGTTCATGAGGTCTTATGTTTCAGTTACTTCTTAAACGTACTCAACGATAAGAGAAGATCGAAGAGATTAAAATTTTCTGTGTCATGTTTAGAATCATTTTAGTGGTAAGCACAAATTGAGTAAGAATTAATGGTTGCATGAGCTGTGACTGTAACAGTAATTCTGTAGGATTTGTTTAGTTTTATTTTTATTTTTTAATTTTTAAAATATAAAAATAAAAATAGCACAGAAATAGAAAAAAACAACACATTAATAATATAAAAACTGAAAAAATAACATAAAAACAAAGAAAAATCAATACAACAATACAAAAATTACAATAAAAAATAAAAACTAATAATCCAACTAAATATACCGTAGCTTCTGACCCACTCGTGGGACTGATGAAGGTGTGTTTTCTAAATTTTATTTTTAAAAGGAAAATCTTGGCATGTTTTTTACTTATTATATTTTTAATTTTTAATTTTCGTTTTTAATTTAATGATGCTTTTAGGTAAACAAGAAGCTTTTTGTTATTGGCTACAGGAAAGAAGACTTGGATAATT
>JAOXYD010000009.1:13853988-13866655 GCA_028565735.1 Pinacopodium congolense | reverse complement strand
CATGAACAGGTCGGCTAGCAACCGGGGGAAACGGTCTATAGACTGAAGGAGGAATACTGGGAACAGGCAAAGTAACTTTGAAAAAAGCTTCATCTATACCTTCAACCATGTCTTTAACTGGGATAGTCGGAGGAGGAGGCTCATGATCAACATTAACACGCTCACCCTCTTGAAGAGGGTGTCAAGTCAAATTGCGCCAAACACCTCCAACTTTAGCAAATTGCCAAGACTTAAGGCGAGAATAACCAATAATAAAGGTGGGCATAGGCTAAATAGCTGTATGGCCCTCTAATGAAACACCAGCCTCAGTAAGCACTTGTGTGATCAAAGCTGGAAAACATAAGTTCTTTATGGCATGCTTGGATTTAACCATATTCTTGATGCTTTGAAGAATAAAGGAAGCCAACTGTAAACCCTCGATGGCTCCTAAACCATGATATAACCTATGTAAAAGGTAGATCTCATCATACCTTAACTCATTAAGTCTACTAGCATGAGGTAAAATGTTTGAACTGATGAGTGATATAACAATTCTCCTCTGAACTGATAACTGATAAGTTGGAAAGTAGTCCTTTCTTGGAGGCTAAATTAGACCCAAAGTAGTGCAAGCAGACTCGATATCATCACCATGAAACTGATCAACCTGATGATGATAAGACTCACTAACATTCAGCACAATTAGGAGGTGAGAAAGTGAACCTCAGGTGAGGTTTATAGGCACTCCTCTAACAGTAGATTGGATGTCGAGAAGGTTTTCAGCATCCTTCTCTTCCATATTGGCATAGAATTCACGTACAAGGATGGGATAGTAAGGGCCAACCAGGACCAAAATAAGGTCCCATTCCAACGTATGGAACACGGAACTAACTAGTAATGCAACATCTAATACATGACCTAAAGATACACATCCTAATTTGTATTCTCAGGATATGTAAAATGAGACACATCCGGAGCTGCCCTCTTACATAAGCTAGAAGTGCCTTGAAATTGTCTTAGAGGTATATTTAGACCTAAATAGAACAAGTAAAACACCATACTTAAGCATATATTGAGTAAAGACTTGAAATCATGCTAAATTCGATGAATATTACAAAATTATGAGCGAATTATCGAAGATTAGGCCTTACTAAAGCATAAAAATCAATAAGAAACTGGCATTAATCATTAAGAACCAGAATTCAAGACAAATATTTAAACCTATGTGAAAAGACTAAAATACCCCTAGTTAGAAAAATAATTAAATTTTTACAGAAAGATTTTGGCCTAAAATTGGTACCAAAACGTGGATAGTGTTCTAAGGAATCCATTGGTACATAATTTATGCTCAAACAAGGCCTAAATCATCATGGAAATTCAAAAAGAAAATTTGGGCAAATACTACCTTTAAACAGAAACACTCAATTTTGGGGTAGAAATAGTGAATTAATGCATGAAATGACCAAAAAATCAGGTAAAGCTTGAAATTTCTGAGATTTTGACACCAAAATCGTTGAAATTGGTTGAGACTTGAGCAAGAAATCACTAACCCACGTACTGAATCCATGACTTGGACACTTTGCGAGCATCTCCTTAAATCGTTCCCACGCCTCATACAGACTCTCATTCTTGTATTGCATGAATGACCTAATTTCAGTCTTCATCTTAGCTATCTTAGCAGGTGGGAAGAATTTAGTTAGGAACAACTTCATCAAGTCATCCCAAGTAGTAATGGAGCCAGGCTGAAGAGTAGACAACCAAGCTTTTGCCTTATCCCTAAGTGATAGAGGGAAAAGCCTAAGCCTGATTGCATCGTCAGAGACTCCATTGTTCTTAAAAAGATCACACACTTCCAAAAAATTTTGCAGGTGGTCATTAGGATCTTCTAAAGCTGAACCCGATCAAATCGACCGATCTGACTTTTAACGCTCTAATTTTTTAATATAACGGTTTTTAAATGAAACTAAACCGATAAACCGATCAGTTTTGAATTAATCAGGTCGAACCGATTGGTCCAATCTGATTTTTTAATTATTGCTTTAAAGCTATCGGGTTGTATATTTTTTAGTATTTATTTTTAAATATAAAAATTAAAAAATATATAATATATAAAACAGCATAAAAATAAAAATAATTTAAAAATAAATATAAACTGATAAAAATATATAAAAATAAAAATAAAAATAAATCGGGTTGCTTACATATTAAAATCACTTTTTGAATTTAAAGTTTTTCAGTTTTTAAATTTTGTTTTTATTTTTATAAATATAAAATACATAAAAATAAAAAATTAAATCAAACATCTTTTAAAAATAAAATAAAATATTAAATCAGACACAGGATAAAAAGTATTTATCACCAAACACGCGAAAGATGAGAATGAGACGTCCTTCAATAGAAGAAGCTGTTCAGAGGCCGCCAAAGTGGTACGCAGAGACTCCTTAGGCATTTCTGAGCATTTGAAATGTAGAATTCCAATTATTTACAAGTATTTTATGTTAGACATTAAGAGTTTATTATATTTTAGAATTTAGTACTAAATGTTAAGTGAATTATTAGAATTAGAGTAAATTATTTTAAGCAGAATTTTAAAATATCAGAAGTAAACACAACAAATAACAAAATTTTAATTTATCAAAAATATAACTAATATTTGTGGTTAGTTTCTGGTATTGAATGCCATATAAAATAAATTTATACGTGTCAACATGTATGTAAAACTTCTAATTATTATTTTTAATTTAAAAATAAAAATATTATTAAAAATAAAACAATTAACTAATAATAATAATAATAAATATATAATTTATTATAATTTTATAATTATTTAAAATGAATAGAGACTATTTAAATCATGGTTTATATTTATAAAATTAATATCACTATAAAAAGCATACAGTGCCCATTTGCATGTAACGTGATCAGGACGAGTCATACGTAGCCTTTGATTAAGGCGTGCACGGAAGGTGCCACTGCGATTTCACGAAAATGGAGCGGGTTCTACCCAAACCAGTAAAACCCGACCCACCACAACTTTGGTTTTTCTGCGTCATTTTCTCTTCTGGTGTCAAAGGTCTTTGATTGTCTTCTGGTTCTCTCTGAAATCTGAAGAAAAAAAAAAAAGGTCGACAAGAGCACGAAATGTCTAACCAATGTCGCAACCGAGCATCTCTCAGTGCTCTCACAAGCTCCTTCGCGAGTCAGAACCAACTCGTCGACTCACTCACTGCGCACATCTCTCTCTACCACTCCCATTCTCTCTCTACTGCAAGCCCTAATTCCAACCCCATCCCTCGGGCCTCAATCCTCAAGTGGTTCGCATCTCTCACCGTCCATCAACGCCAGGCTCACCTCAGCACCGTCGATCACAAGTTCGTTCAGCTCGTGATTCAAATGCTCGGCAAACTTTGCACGAACGGTTACGGCCGCTTTATAATCCTCCCGGACCTGCCCTCACATGACCTCCCGGGCCTCTGCTACAAGAAATCACGCGGCCTGTTGTCGAGAACCGCCGAGTCCAACGAGTCGGAGCGGTTAATTTTCAGGTCGGCTCGGCTTTTCTGGTCCAGAGAAGGCGAGAAGATTGAAGAATGTTCTTGCTCCGTGAAGCTTCTAGATTCGATAACCGTACACGAAGAGTTGGTGGAGAATGTCGATAGATTTGTAGAGACTATGGATAAGGTAACGAACGGGTCGTTTTTAAGAGGAGAAGAGAACGAGTTGGGATCTGAGTGGGCAGAATTGGAATGGTTAAAATCCAAGGGTTATTACAGCATTGAGGCTTTTATAGTAAATAGATTGGAAGTGGCTTTGAGATTGGCGTGGTTGAATTGTTGTGGTGGTAAAAAAAGGGGGGTGAAATTGAAAGACAAAGTCACCGCGGCGGGTGTGTCGGCGAATGTGTTCTGGAGGAAGAAAGGTTGTGTTGATTGGTGGTGTAATTTGAATGCTGAAACAAGGAGCCGTATTTTGGCCGTGGCGTTGGGTAAATCTGCAAAATCATTGGTAATCTCTCGTGGTGTTTGATAAATCTTGATGGGTTTTACTAAAAATCATGTCATTAACTTCTGGTATCTTCAAGTTCTCAGACCCGTGAGATTCTGAAGGGTGCTAGTGGCTTCATGGAGGATGAGATGTGGCGGCTTAGAGCAGGAGGAGAACAATCATTGAGGCACATATATGCCGAAACTTCAAATGGTTATGCCCAAAAACTCACAATTGATGCAGAATTTTCTTCGGAAATTATGCATGGTCCTTTTCCAGAGAAACCTGCCGTGACCAATCTGTATAATAGTCTGTTAATTCTTCAGGATATTGTAAGTTTAATATCTCCAAGTCAGTTTTGTGAATATGATATGTCAAAGGTGCATTTTACTACGTTAGGTTCTGTAAATACAATTTTTGACTGTATACTAAGGAAATTGCGTGGACTTGTTATGATTGTTTCACTTGATTGTACAAAACTTGAACTGCTTGGGGAGGGGAATACTAAGCCGAATAAACCAAAAGACAAGCCTGGAGCAGGTAGTCGTAAGAAAAGGGGGAAGAACCATGGTATGAAGAAGATAGACTCTGTTCTGGGGACAGAAGTGGATGAGACTTCGTTTGAGAAACCCAGCAAGGTACCTTTTTGTAATTTCTTAATGTATTGATACTTTTGAGTTCACTAACTTATGAATGGTTCCGTTGTTGTTAGGATGTTGAATCTGAACTGCCTTCTGCTGAGAGAACTAAATCAATTGAATGTGACAGAATGCCTAAAACACCTCATGGATTGGAAACAACTGGAGATATATTGTCTTCAAAGGTTGTAATCATTGCATTATTTCCAATTGGATGAACTCCCTTATCGATTATTTGAATATGTTGTAACGTGTAGCCTGTCATCAGGAACACGCCCAAGGACTGATTCTTGGAAAAGGACGGAGTGCTGCAAGGAGAAATAGGAAAACAAGAAGTAAAAATAAAAATTCTGATGTCAGCAGTGTAGTTGATGTCAGAATTCCTGAAAAATCAGTTACAAAAGCACCCTGCTTATCTGGCATCTCTTTGAATCAGGCGATAGAACCTCGTGGGACCTCTACTAACTTAGTGAAAGAGAATGTATCAAATGACAGTTCCAACTGCAACGCCATTCATCCATCGCATACAACTCTTAGTAGTTCTATGGACGAGCCTTCCAAGGGGGGAATTAGTGTCGAAGAGAGTCGCAAAGATCATGCTGTCAGCTGTTGTGATAGAGGTATGGAGTCTTTCCTCATATTCCAACAAACTGAAGCATACAGAAATGAAGTAATTAATTTATGATGTAGTCAGTGATGTCTCTTTTCTGCTTTCCAGAGTCTGATTCCATCTCCAGTAAAGAAGAAGTCAAAATTCAGAATGAAAAACCTCCAGCAAGTCCTTTGTCTATTGACAATTCGATCGGAATTCCTGATGTAAAAGGGGAATCAGTTCATACTCAGGACCATGGAAGTGAGAATCTTTACAGGAATAGAACCCTTACATCATCAGAATGCCTTTCATATGAGTGGCCTACGTTAGCTCCGGTTTATTTTCCATCAATTAATGCACATCTTCCACCAGCCACAGATAGATTGCATTTGGATGTCGGCCATAACTGGCATAATCAAGTTCGCCAACCTTTTGTATCCTCAGTGCATCAGGCAAGAAATTCTTCACTTGAAGGTGGGTGCAACCGGATGCTATCTCAACCATCACCATTGAGTTTAGACTGGCCCCCAATGGTCAAGAGTGTGTGTGGATTAGCTCCATCTATGAGTTGTAATTATGATTCTAGGTTTATCTCCAGGAGGTTGTCTGCCTTTCAGACAAATTCAAATGGTCACAACTCTCAGTTTAATGCAGTAACCAGTGATGACGACAGAAGGTATTCTGGAGATTCTCTGGACTTTGTCGAAGCAACGAATGGACAGGAACTAGCAGATGAATGTGAAAGTCACTGGATATCTGAGGAAGAATATGAAGTGCATACAGTATCTGGGATAGATTACAATCAGCACTTTGGTGGCGGTGTGATGTATTGGAATCCTTCTGATCATCCTGGGACGGGTTTCTCTCGGCCCCCTTCCCTTAGTTCTGATGACAGCTTATGGGCTTGGCGTGAAGCAGACATCAGTAGGGCAGTTGATGACATGGTTGCTATTTCTTCTTCATATAGTACAAATGGTTTGACATCACCAACGGCTGCTTCATTTTGCTCTCCTTTTGATCCTTTGGGCTCTGGACATCAAGCAATTGGTTATGTTGTGCCAGGAAATGAAGTACCTGGCAAAGTGCTGCATACATCTCCAACAGTGGCAGACACTTCAGCAGAGGAGGAGACCTCTGGATCCCTAAAAGGTTTATCTGGTGATGTGGAGGGAAAGGGTGGAGAATCACTTCCTTATCCAATTTTACGTCCCATTATAATTCCAAGTATGTCCAGGGAAAGATCAAGATCTGATGTTAAGCATAATCGTGATCATAAAAGTCCACACATTCCTCCTTCTCGGAGAGAACAATCTCAGATCAAAAGGCCTCCATCTCCTGTTGTTCTGTGCGTCCCAAGAGCTCCACGTCGACCACCCCCCTCCTCTGTGAATGATTCCAGGAAACATCGAGGTTTTCCGACTGTTAGGTCTGGTAGTTCCAGTCCAAGGCACTGGAGTATGAAAGGTTGGTATCAGGATGGAACTAATTTGGAGGATGCTTGTGTTCGCGTGGATGGCTCCGAAGTTGTTTGGCCTTCATGGAGAAATAACAATCTCTCTACTCGTTCTATGATTCAGCCTCTCTCTGGAGCTTTGTTACAAGACCATCTGATAGCAATGTCACAGCTGGCTCGTGACCAGGAACATGTGAGTATGCTTCCTTTCTACACAATTCTATGTGTGCTGTTGGTATACTCGATACTTATTGAATAAGATTGTTGTACAGCCAGATGTGTCTTTTCCTCTTCAACCGCCTGACTTCCAGAACAATCCAACAAGAAAGGTTTCTCTTTCTTTGATGCACAGCATCCTGCATGATGAAATTGACTTTTTCTATAAGCAGGTATCAACATTACTTGAGGTTCTCCTTTATAGAGTCTTTTATGTGTGTAGAGCAATGTCTTTATTCTTTTTATGTGCATATCATTGAACTCTTCTATCCTTCATTCCTTTCTGTTAAAGGTTGCTGCAGAGAATATGGCACGGAAGCCTTTTATTAATTGGGCTGTCAAGCGGGTCACTAGATCCCTCCAGGTGCTGTGGCCAAGGTCCAGAACAAACATCTATGGCTCAAATGCAACTGGTTTGTCCCTTCCAACAAGTGATGTGGACCTTGTGGTTCGTCTCCCTCCAGTGAGAAACTTGGTAGGGGCTTTTTTCTCTTGCCTTTCTGTTTTGGATCCATCTCTTGCTATTATGGTGAGGAAAGAACCTTACTTGCAGAAGGTCTTGTAGGAACCTATCAAGGAAGCTGGGATTTTGGAAGGCCGTAATGGCATTAAAGAAACTTGTCTTCAGGTTAGTGGTTGCCTTTTCCTTCTGAATTTTTATTTGGTTGTCATTTTCACTTTGGTATTTTTGGAGATTGAAACTGCTTATTTGCCTCCAGCATGCAGCTAGGTATCTTGCCAATCAGGAATGGGTGAAGAATGATTCACTAAAGATCGTAGAAAATACGGCGGTATTGTCATATTTCTTAGGATTCTAGTTTTTTTTTTTTTTCATGTTTTGCTGTTCATTTCTGCTTTGTTCTTATTCTGTTAATATATGCTCTTTAGATACCTATCATTATGCTTGTCGTTGAAGTACCAAAGGACCTGAATAGTTCAGTTGCTTCTTCTAACGTACAATCACCTAAGGAGGATGCAATTCATATGGTGGGTGAAAATGACAATCATGCTTTGTCAGATGTGGTCAGTCTAGAAGACAACGATTCACCAAAGTCTATACAAATTAATAATACTACAAAAGAAGTTAAATCAGTTCGCATTGACATCAGTTTCAAGTCTGCATCCCATACAGGGCTTCAAACTACAGAACTGGTAATCTTTGTCAAGAATGCTATTCTTTTAGCTTCAACAATTTGCAAATTGTTGTAGATATATGGTTCTATATATATTTTTTAAAGATGCAACCTTTTGCTTGCACTGCTTCAGTCTTTTGGTGAAGTAGTATAACCAGACCATATCGCTGTTAATATTATACAAAGGACTGTAACTGCATTGAGATACATCTTTTCTTGGGCACACAATTTTCAAGATTCTGACTCATCTGAGCTTTTACAAACATGTACAGTTAGCTTTGGGATATCATTTACTGTATTGCATATATGTCTAGTAATTAGTATCAGCTTTCACAGGCATTTCTATTTTGTTTAGGTGAAGGAACTCACTGAGCAATTTCCAGCTGCAACCCCTCTTGCTTTGGTGCTGAAACAGTTCTTGGCAGATCGTAGCCTTGACCAGTCCTACTCTGGAGGCTTGAGTTCCTATTGCTTGGTGAGTTGTGTTGCATTACCTAATTCAATATCATGGTACTACCTGCTCAAGTGGGCAGTTTGATAGTTCTGGAGTTCACAAATGCTTCATGGTGGTACTTGTAACAATCAACCAGATCTCATGTTTGTAGACGTGTACAAAGTTTCTCTCATTGGATTGGAATTTCCTATTGAAGCCCTTGCATGCTTATAGCATGCCCTGGGGTGGTGCTTTCTTGTTTAGCTCTTTTGTACTCTTATCCTTTTGTTCTTTGGGCTGAACACTAATTTCATTTGTGCTCATCGTTTTAATGTATGACAGATTCTGCTAATCACACGTTTCCTACAGCATGAGCATCACCTTGGTCGGCCTATTAGTCAAGTAACTCTTTTATAGTTCCCTCTCTCTCTCTCTCTCTCCCCCTTCCCCCCTTCAGTGTTTGGACATGTCCTCATGGTTATAGTATTCAAGTCAGGATATGGCATGTTAGCATACTAAAGTGCTCTGCACTTTTGATATTCTGTATATTTATGAAGTTTGATGAACATGCTATGTAAATGCGATTTGATGTTGCTCCGACCTATCTGTATTCTCTGTTGAGTAATGGTTACATTCAAGGTTGACTAAGTGATTGACAAACTTTTGTGTCATCATGTACTTCCCCGGTGATCCATGATTTGGGTCTTTAGATGGTTAATGGCTTAAGAACTACAATGTAGCCTTTTAGGACACATGCAAGCAGCAATGGAATCAACTGAGATTTCTTTTCTTAATACCTAAGATTGTCCTGTAACCTGTAAAACTTCATACACTTGTTAGTAGCTTGTTTCTACCATTTGGTTAACAATTATCTTTCAGTTCGTGCCTCTAACCATTTAAGTTTATGTTTCTAACCATTTTACTACAGCTGAGCAGGAAAATAAAAAATAAAAAACATAGTTTATATGTTGCATTAAGTTGTATCCTAATGTTATGTGACTTTTTATGCACATAATTCACATCTAAATTGTTACCTCCTGTTCTGTTCCTACATTTTTCATTTAATTTAGCAATGCGCTTTTTCACATTTTTCTGGATCTTTAAGAGGGAACTACTTTGTTTCTAACTATAGACTGGGATATTTTGCAGAACCTGGGAAGCCTTCTAATGGATTTTCTTTACTTTTTTGGGTGAGTTCAAAGCTGAGCATATATGTCCTCTTGCTTTGCGTTGACTGCACACCGTATTTATAGATTTGTGCTCAATTTCTTTTTCCCTTTTCATAACAATTTCTTCTGTGAATAATTCTTGTCCACTTTACAGGAATGTGTTTGATCCTCGCCAAATACGTATTTCGGTGCAGGGAAGTGGTGTTTATATAAAAAGGGAGAGAGGGTACAGGTAAATGGTGGTTGTTTTATTTTATTTTTTATTGAATTGAAATTGTGAATTCAATGTCTTTTTTCTTCTCTCATCATGTCATTAAGTATTTATTATCCCTGGATCCTTGTTGCAGTATTGATCCAATACACATAGATGATCCACTCTTTCCAACAAATAATGTGGGGAGAAATTGCTTCCGAATACATCAGTGTATCAAGGTCAGCTTTTACCCAATTCCTGCAAGACCCTTGGAATGAAATATATGATTCAAAAGCATGTACTCCAATTCACAAGGCCCCTGGATTTGCTAAGAGCATTCAGGAAATTTTAACAAGACTTCACAAAAAGAACACAACTCTTGGATATTCTATGTCTGATCTTGGTTATGTATTACAATTACAATGCAGGCATTTTCAGAAGCTTATTCTGTTTTGGAAAATGAGCGAGAAAACATTCCTGATGAAGGTGATACACGTACAAGGGGATCATACAATTTGCTAACAAAAATTGTCCCAAGTATTAATTCATTACAGGGAGCTTAATTGTCTGATGAATTTCTTTATTGGAAGGTATCCTATCAAGCTGCCTTACGATTT
Organism: Pinacopodium congolense; assembly: GCA_028565735.1. Taxonomy (NCBI): domain Eukaryota; kingdom Viridiplantae; phylum Streptophyta; class Magnoliopsida; order Malpighiales; family Erythroxylaceae; genus Pinacopodium; species Pinacopodium congolense. The sequence continues at coordinate 13,856,251 of JAOXYD010000009.1, read as the reverse complement.
GGTTTGATTATTGGGAATCTGATAGACCACTAAAGACATACTTTCGTAAGAAGACTAAGTCAAGAGCAGATAATGTAATTAGTGGATAGTTATTAGAGGAAAAATAGGAAGTGTTGGTAGTTTCAGATTTTCAGTTAAAGTAGGATTCCGAATTTCAGTAGAAGTGGGTTACCTGTTGTTACCTACAATTAGGATTTGTGATCGTTTACAATTAGGTCTCTATGAGTCAAGTCTATAAATAGGTCTTTAGTAATTGTCATTAGGTGTGCAATCTTTCTATATTCAATATATTCTTGGAGTTAAGACAGCTCGAATTGTCTTTTATTACTGGTGTGGTTGTTTGTGAGATTCTCCAATACTTCCTATATCAGTTTATTAAAAAACCATATTTCTCCTTTTTCAAAGCCTATTCTTTATTTTCTACCTAATCTTACCAGAATCACATTCGTTTTACTGTTAGATTGTAACCTTTGCATTTCTTCCATCTTCCAGTAGGATGACAGTTTGGCAGAGGATTATGGTTCTCTTTTAAAATTGGGCCTGCTTGAATTTCAGCTGCCAAATGTTTCCGATCATTGTGTGGAGTCTACTGGTAAATTTTTAAAATTTCTAAAAATTTGGATGCCATTGCCTGTTTTGCTGAATGAGTGAAATATTATCTTAGCATTATTTTCCCATCTTATTGCTTCAATGGTTTCTATTTCCTATTTGCAGAGAGACTCCTGTGTCATGGTCTGAATGTGGTTTAAGGCATGTTCCAGGTTTGAGGTCTACTGATTCGGAGATTGATACAGTAACTTATAGTTGAATTCTTCTCTGTTTTCCTTTTGTTGGACTAAAGATTATTATACCACCATCGATCAGCATTGCCTGGCATGGCATTTTCTCATATCTGCATCTGAATCACTATGGTCCCCCCGAAGATAAGAAAGACAAGCACCAAAAGACAAACCACAAACTAATTGCCGAAAGAAGTTGTATCGACACTTCATTGCCCAGTGCTTCATTGGGTGTACTTTTGGTGAAGATAATACTTGAGCCTTGGGACTTGACAGCAGACTTAAAACCACTTACAGATGCTTTACGCTCAATTATTCGGGATAACACTTGCATCTTTTATATTACAGCAGCTGCTGATACAGGTTTAGCCGATGCTTATTGTTGAATGTGAATTGCAGTTTTAAACTTCTGCAGATTCCTAATTGGCTTTTCATTTGGGTATAATTTACAGGTTCGGCAAGGCTATCAAAGATGCATAAGTTTTTTCACAAAGAGGGTCTTGATGCTCTTAACATGGATTTATTTGTGGAAGAAATTATGGCGGAAATTGGTGATGTTTCAGGCATAATTCTGCATATTCATTTCAACTGTGAGCAGAGCTTGTGACAAAGAAGTAATGGAAGGCGGCATTTCATGGTTTTCAAGCTTCTCTTCTTCTTCTTGTTTTGTTTTTTTTAATTGGAGGAGATGGCCTAAAAGGTAATTTTTTTCTCGTTTAGGGGGACTTGAGTTGATTTTACCAAATTAAGTCTTGTATTTATCATGTTTTATAAATAATACGAAGCACTGTTTATATCTCATCGATAATTTAATCCCAGAGGAAAGCATGATCCGAGCTCTTTTTACTTTATATATATATATATATATTTTTTTTTTTTTTGAAAAAGTCTTTTTACTTTATATTGTAACTTGTTACTTCATAGTTCTTAAATATTTGGCAAAAGGTATGAATTGCCCTCAATATTTCACAAAAGATTTAATTTGTCTTCTAATGTTTTACAGGATATTACTTTGCTCCTTAACGTTTGAAAAATGGTCTAATTTGTCAAATCACGTTTACAAAATGGTATAAATTGCCTTCTGAATATTGATTTGTTGACTTTTATTGGTCAACATAGGGGGCAATTTGTACCATTTTATAAACGTGAGGAAGCAAATTAAACCATTTTTTAAACGTTAGGGGGCAAAGTGGTACCCTGTAAAATATTAGGGGACAAATTAAACCTTTTGTGAAATATTGAGGGCCAATTCATACCTTTTACAAAAAAATTATGCTAAACATATATTAAATTGTTTTAAAATTTATTTTAATATAATTTTGATAATATTTTATATTTTAAAGAATGTTTCAATATTATTTTTTCTTTTATACATCCATCATAGGATCTATGCTTATGTATTTTTATAGTTAAAATAGGTTTATTTTTCTAATTATTTTATTTTTTTAAAAAAATATTACTTATTTTAAGCTATAAAATTAATT
>JAOXYD010000009.1:13839669-13851097 GCA_028565735.1 Pinacopodium congolense | reverse complement strand
TTATATAATATTTTTAAAATAATTAAAATAAACAAGAATTTTAAAGAAAATTTATTTCTTTTACCCTATTTTTATTTAAAAATTACAGTATTAAGATTCTAAGCTAATAAAATTATATATGAGATTGAAAATATAACATGGAGTTTAATAATTAATGCTTCACTTTAAAAAAGGAAAAATTTATGAATTAGTCCTCAACGTTTTACAAAAAGTTTAATTTGCTCCTTAACGTTTTATAGGGTACCATTTTACCTCATAACGTTTGAAAAATAGTTTAATTTGCCCCCTCACGTTTACAAAATGGTACAAATTGCCCCTTGAACACTGTTTGCATGTGATAATTTGTACTATTTTATAAACGTGATGGGGTAAATTGGACCATTTTTCAAATGTTATGGGACAAAATGGTATCCTATAAAACGTTAGGAGGCAAATTAAACATTTTGTGAAACGTTGAGGGCCAATTCATATCTTTTGCCTAAATATTTTGGTATCGAACTACTTGGAAGTTTCTTAATAAAAAAAATTACACTTGGATTTATTAAGCTTGATTTTTTCTTTTCGTTTTTATATTTTCAAAAGTATCATTTGTTTCCTCACTTTTATTTACTTGATATACAATTTTTTTGTTATACCTTATTAATTTTATTAAAAATGATTTTAATTTTAAAAGCTTAATATCTTATGTTATTTTAAAATTAATGAATAAGATCAAAAGCATTATATAATAAGGGGGTGTTTAATTTCACTTATGTTTCTTATTTTCTGTTCTTGTTTTTAAAAATAGAAAAACAGAAAAAATATCTTTGGTTGTATACTATTTTATTTTTATTTTTAAATTAAAAAAATAAAAAATAGAAAGTGAGAAACAAAAAAAGTTTTTTTAAAAAATAGAATTTATAAACATATTTTTATTGAATAATTAATATAATTTATTAATTAATAATATATTTTTAAGGTGTATAAAAATATTTTATTTTAAAATTTTAAATTTATTTCATATTTGATTATTATAATTAAATTATTTTTTATTATAAATTTAATTAAACATTTTTATTTTTCGTTTTTTGTTATAAATGTCAATCAAATATATTTTCATTTTTTATAAAAAAAATATAAAGACAAAAAAAGAAATAAAAATACAAAATAACGATTTTTTAATAAGAAAAACATAAAAATAAAAATAAGAAATAAAAATATAAAGTAACAAAAAATAAAAATGATACTAAATGGTCTCGAAATAATAGTTTATTATAAATTATAGTTCTTAAAATTCTAGAAATAAAACGAAAAAATGTTAAATAAATTGCAATGGAGATTAGATAAAAAAACATTTTATAAGTAAAAATAATATAAAGTGTAAATTTTGAAAAAAAGAAGAAGAAGAAGTGTTGTTTATATTTTTAATATTTTATAAAGATTGAAGGTATGGGAATACGGTGCTATTTATCTTAATATTATTAAAGTAATAATAAAAATGATAATAGATTTTTATTTAAATTTTTTAAAGAAAATTAGTTTAAAAATATTACTTAAAAATCAGTTTTAAAGAATTATAAAATACAGCAGAATTTATTTGTGGATTTTGCAAAAATTACTAAACGGAAATTCTTTTTATAAAAAAAATAAGGAAACATCGCAGCGCGATACTGTCCGGTGACTCCGGTCAATCTTAGGAAATGATAAGCCCAAGCCTACTCCCAGTGACGAGCCATTTTCATTTTCACATAATAATAAAATAAATAAATAAATATGTTGACAAACCTACCCTTGCGGAGGGGAAGGATCCCAAGCCCGGATATGCCGACCAGTCAATCATAAGTGCTGCTATTTGTTCTTTTCAGTTCAGAAATCCGAACGAAGAAGTTTCTCGGGAAAAAAAAGTAAACCCCACCAATGAATTCAATAGCTTTCAGTTTATGTTACGGGCAAATTTTCATTCGAATATCTATTCCTTTTGATTTGACTGTTTGATTTACGCAGAGCTTTTGATCTTCTTCATACCACATGTTTTTGGATTATAGACTATTTCCCAGGATCATAGCAGCCCCCAAGTCTAAGAGTGAGTATTCCCATGCCTTCAACTTTTGGGTTCCAATACAATTTTATTCTGTGAAAATATTATACGATGCCTGGTTTTGTTGTTCCACCATCTCCCCTTAGCTTTTTTTTTTTTTTTTCTAATTTGTGTAATAAGGGTCTTAGCATTTACTATTGTGGTTCGGTTGCTTTTTCTGATTAATTAATGGTTTATGATCTTTGTTAGCTTGGAAACATGAATCTTCTTGTGGACTTTGTTAATTTACTTATCTCTGGATTTACCTGCTTTTTTAGAGTTTCAAAGGCTCATTTTTCGCTGAGTATCTCAATACTAAGTGAAGAAATGGCAGCTTCTCCAACAGTGGCCGCCATAACTGCTCTTCGAGCTCCTCCCAGGAACCTGAAACCATTAAAATCCTCACATACATATTACTCATTCAACTTCCCTAAATTTGCTGTTAAACATTCCCCTGTTAGTTGCACCAAGTTGACTCATTGGGAGCCTTCACCTGTCTCATATGCCCCCACTCATGAGTCTGGCAGTGAATTCCTGGAGAAGACGGCTGACAACATATTCGATAGTCTAACTAGTGGTGAGAAAGCTGAAGCATTGGTAACTGATAATGAAGAGGATATAGATGCAAAGAACCAGCCATTAGCACGCTTTCAGTTTCTTAAATGGACATTGTGGATTCTGGGTCCAACTCTGCTTCTCACCACAGGGATGGTACCAACATTATGGCTGCCCCTATCATCCATATTCATTGGCCCCAATATTGCCAGCCTGCTTTCCTTGATTGGATTGGATTGTATATTCAATCTTGGTGTCACCCTTTTTCTTCTTATGGCAGATTCCTGTGCTCAACCAAAGAACCCTGCACAGCACAGCAGTAGCTTGCCTCCTTTCCGATACAAATTCTGGAACTTGGTTGCCACAGTGTCTGGATTCGTCGTCCCATTGATGATGCTATTCGGATCCGAAAAGGGCTTTCTCCAACCCCAGTTGCCCTTCATCTCATCTGCAGTTCTACTGGGTCCTTATCTCTTGCTCTTGTCTGTACAGATTCTAACTGAGATTCTTACTTGGCATTGGCAATCACCAGTATGGTTAGTTACTCCAATTGTTTATGAGGCTTATCGTGTGCTGCAACTGATGAGAGGATTGAAACTTGGTGCTGAGCTTGTTGCTCCAGCATGGATGTTGCATATGATTAGGGGGTTGGTCTCTTGGTGGATTTTGATTCTTGGTATTCAGCTAATGAGTGTTGCTTGGTTTGCTGGTTTCACTGCTAGGTCTCGCAAACAATTATCCGATTCTTCTCCAGATGATTAGAGTAACTTCCCTTGTACCAAAACCTGTTGATAATAGTATTTCTACTTATATACGTGCTTTAATCGATGGAATCTAGATTGCAAGATTTGTAGTGCAATCGTTGTTCCTTCTATAGATTCCACCATTTTCTCATATGTAGCAAAACTTCTTCTACAAAGTCATGTAGTGGGGTAGAGTTTGTTTGTAAAAGATGAAATTCTTCAGTCTTACCCGATATTTTAGGCAAACGGGCTACTTTTTCCCCGTGGAAAATATTTAACTTATTTTTATTGTTATTTAGTTTCTTAATATTTTAAAAAAAGTTTAGGACTAGTTTAGTTCACTTTTTCATTTTTATTTTTTTATTTGTTGTATTTTTATCGGTTTTATGTATTTTTTATTTTTTACTATTTTTTAGTTTTCGTATTATATTTATATATTATTTTTTTGAATTTTACATACTGAAAAAAATCAAAAACAAAAACAAATACAAATGTTTCCTTAACTTATCACTTACTATTTATAAAATGATATAATTTGACTTTAACCCTAATAATTTAATGTTGCATATTATGAATTTTCTAAATTTTATATAAAAAAATTATATATAATCTTAAGAAGTGCCTTTATTATAATAATTTTTTTTAATTTATCTATTTTATGAATCAAATTAGAGTGAGTCAATATTTTATAAAGAAAAAAAAAATTAAAATCGCTGAACAGGAGCTTCTCATAGTCAAAAAATGCTTTTCATTAACAAGAGTCCCTGGTCCAATATGTTATAAAATATTGAGAAATAAAATGATAGCTTAGATAATAGCAATAAATAAGTTAAAAATTTCTTTTTACAGGTAAAATAAAGTCCATTTAATTTAGTTTTTTATTTTTATTTTTGTACTTTTTAATTTTATTATATTTTTGTATTTTTTTAGTTTTCGTATTTAAAAGATAAAAATAAAAAATAAAAATAAGAAACAAAGAGAAACAAATTCTAAATCTTTTGATAATTTTAATTAGATGAGAGAGTACTAAAGACGATGAAGATCAATTTTAAGTACATAATTTTACAATTTGACAAAGTTTTCATATTGTATTTAAATATTAGTTGGTACCGGCAGTTTCGTATCAGAGATCAAAATGAAATTTTGGACAAGTTATTATTTTTTATAAATAATTTTTTCTTTTATATATTTTTAGTAATAACAAATTTTTTATTTAATTTTTAATATATAAATTAATTTTATGGTTATTTTAATTAAAAAGTCAATTTAATTTTTTAATCTTTAATTAATCTAAATTTAGTTAATATACTAAAGATTTTATTAATTCATATTTATATTTGTAATCTTTTTTAATGTACTATTAAATAATCTTAAATGTTCCATCAATTCATATTTATATTTATAATCATTTTAAATATGCTATTATATGATTTATAATGTTTCATTAATTTATATATATATATATATATATTTTAATAAAATGAGTATAAAAGAATCTAAATTTTATTTTAGTTACAACTAATTTATTAATTATTTTAAAGTAATTAATAAATTTATTATTATATTAAATTTATTCTATTATTAGTCTTTTGAGAAGTTAAGTTAAAAATTATACAACATAATATATTTAGAGACAATTTATAAGTTTTCTGAAATTAAAGGATTAATGTATAATTTTATAAAATTATCCAAAACAGTATTGATATTAATTGGTATTGTTACAGTACCATTCTAAAATTAAATTCAGTACTAATGCCTGTACGATATTCAAAACATTGAGTTTTATAAGATATTTCAATGTCTTAATCAATGTCATTTTTAGATCTATAATATAACATAGAAATTTTGGACTATCTTGTTCTTCTTCCTTAAACACAAAGAACCAAAAACAATTTAAATGTGAATAACAAAAATTGAACAAAATAATAAAATAGAAAAATGATAATTTTAATAAATGTCTAATTAGATTGTAGATTGTGATTTTAATTTTATATTTTTTCTAATTTTTATATTGTATTAATATATATTTTTTATTTTTATATTTTAAAAATTAAAGATTAAAAACTAAAATTAAAAGAGTTAGGCAAATTTCAGCTCTCAAGTAAGTCAAAATGACAATCTTACCCTTTATTACAGACCGGAACCTAGTAAGATTGATAGTAGTACCAAAAAAAAAAAAAAGCAAACAAACAACACAACCCGAAAAGATTTAAAAAAAAGAATAAAATAAAAAACAAAACATCACTGTCCCACGTTGTTACTTTGCTCTCTGTATCTTTCTCTCTCTCTCATCGACTCACTATCTCCGAAACTATCGTTTGTTGCTTTTGTCGCTGTCTCTCCGGCACCGAAACGACTTGCGGTTTTTCTCTCCGATCTTTGGAAATGAGCACCGGGGAACTTCTTAACATCGAGCCTCAGGAACTTCAGTTCCCATGTAAGCTTCCTTAAACCAAATGTCTCCTTCACTAAACCTAATTGCTTCGATTTTTTTTTTAAGATCGGTGTTTTTTTTTTTTGTCTTTTTGATGTGAAATTTTCTTGTTGGAAAAAGTCGAATTGAGGAAGCAGATCTCTTGTTCCCTTCAACTCGTAAATAAGACCGACAATTATGTTGCCTTCAAGGTAATGATCGGTATTTCGAATTTATCCCATTTTTCTTTTTCGTGTACTTATGTGATGTCGATGTTCTTGGGGCGATTAATTTCAGGTTAAAACTACAAACCCAAAGAAGTACTGTGTTAGACCAAACACTGGAATTGTCTTGCCAAGATCCACTTGTGATGTTGTAGGTTTGTCTCTTTTTATAATCTAAGCTCAGTTGATTATGGGGGCTGAGACCATTTTGTTGATTTTCATTTGTTGGTATGAGTATAATCCATGAATTGTGTGTTTTCCAAGTTAGTTTTATAGGCTAATGAGCTATTTTATGAATCAGTGACAATGCAAGCACAAAAAGAGATGCCTCCTGACATGCAATGTAAGGACAAGTTTTTACTTCAGAGTGTTGTTACAAGTCCTGCAACTACACCAAAGGATATCACTCCAGATATGGTAAGGACAAATTCTTACTTGATAGCTTAGAGTCATAGCTCCAGCTGAGCTACATTGCGTTGGAATGAAGAAGGGTGCTTATATCTGTAATTTCAGTTCAATAAGGAGGGAGGACATGATGTTGAAGAGTGCAAATTGAGGGTTGTCTATGTGGCTCCACCTAGGCCACCATCACCGGTTCGAGAGGGTTCAGAGGAGGGTTCGTCGCCTAGAGCTTCTGTGTCGGATAACGGGCATCTGAATGCTTCTGAACATGCAGCTGTAAGTGTTTGATGCCCTGGTTTTTTAACCTAATAGATTTGTCTTTCTGTGTGCTGCTTCCACATGATGAGTCTATTCAATTGTGGATGCAGGTTTCAAGAGGTTATGTTGAGAGACAAGAGCTTCATGATAGCTCATTGGAGGTATTTCTTTCTTCTTCTTCTTTGTAATTGTTGTCTTCCTCCTCCTCTTCAGGTCATTTGGTGATTAAATTTTCTGCCTTTGTTTGTGCTCTATGTTTATATCTATTTCTGTGAAGTGGTTTCATCTATTAAATTTGTTAACTTTTTTTCGTTGTTGAGAAATTAAATTTTTTGACTCTGCCAGGATTTGAACCCTAGTAGAGGAGGATGTTTTAGACACCTTCTCCCAATGAGCTACAAGCCCATTGGTAAATTTGTCAACTTTTTAAAGTACTTATGTGGGGTTTCTAATTTTCTTGCAAAGACAAACTGTTTATACTTTTGCAAGCTTTTCGTCTGCAAAAAATGCATTCTAGTTGAGCATCAATGGACGTGTTTTCTTGGGTTTTACATTAGAATTTAGTGCATATTTGAAGTCAGGGAGATCATGCTTCTATTCTTTGATTATATGATTATCTTCAATCTTTTATTTCCTTCCGGTTTCATCGAAACTCATACATTGCAGAACACAGGAGCAGCAATGTCATAGAAGTTCTATAACCTATGAATTTTGTATCACATTTTAGAGAATTGTATATGGAGTAAGCTAAATTTTGATGCACTTTCTAATAACTCCAATTGGATTTTAACTTGTGATTTCAGGCCAGGGATCTTATTTCCAAACTGACTAAAGAGAAAAATTCCATTATTGAGCAAAACAACAAGCTTCGTCAAGAACTGGTAAGGGCATTTATTATGTCAGTGTATAAGGTATTCTGTTAGAAAGTTTTGTCAAAACATCATTTTCTCAGGTCTTTTGACACTTCCACAAACATCATTCTAAGCAAAACTAGGAGAATGGCATCTTCCTTGTAAGATTAGTTTGTAGATTATGTAGAACCATTAAGAGAATTTTTGTTTTTTTTTGTTTTTGGTTTGTTGAAATTACTATGGGGGCTACATTTGATGACATTAATCCCTTTTAAACTACAATGTTGGATTATGAATGTAGGAGCTGTTGAGGCATCAGTCGGCTCGACGACAGAGTGGTATCCCGCTTATATACATTGTTCTTGTTGGCATCATTGGCATCATCTTGGGGTATCTCATGAAAAGGGCATGATCAATGTGATATTGAATTGAATGATGCATATAAGACTCTGAGCCTGAGAACCGAGACATAAAGGTAAAAGTGATTGGTGAATATCATCTTTTGTATTGTTGCTGGTCCTTAGTGAGCCTGGACAAATGTATCAAGACGGCCAGTTAAGAGGAACTGGTCTATGTTATTACTATTGTTACTAGGTATCAAAAGTCTTTAAGGTCGGGATGCTTTGGTGGGTGTAATTTCTGAGTTCAGTCCGGACCATTGTGTTGCTGACTTGTTGATAATCCTGTCTACTACTGACTTCTCTGTTTTAAACTATTTTTTAGTGGTTTTAGATAAATATTCTCCATTTGGTGACCTACGAGTCCTTTTGCATTATTACTTGGTAGTTGAATCCTTAAAGGCGAAGATAACGCATTCCAAAGCAAAATCTAACATCCCTTTCTTAGTATCAAAGACTGCATTATAAAGTAATTAATATACATTTGGAATCAACTACCCACCTAACTTATACATCAGTTGAAATATTAGGATACTTGAATTGTGGTTGGGTAAAACAAATAGCAAGATAACCCTCATTTGGGAACACCTGAATAGAAGCATCAACTGACAAGCGTCATCTGAATTTGGTAGAAAAGATTTGTCTACATATATAAGGAGAGTTCAACTAAGAGGCAATTTAAATCAAGAGATTTTTGGTACCTTATATCAAACTCTAGAAATCAAATAGAATTAAAAGTAAGAAATCAATGTTAAGATACTTGATTAACATTAATAAAAAATATCTAATAAATTATGAGTTCAATACATCATGTTCAATGTTCAATAGAAGACATATTACAATTATTTATTCACAAACCTTATGTTTTGCGAATAATTTCCTCTCTCACAGATAATCTTTTTCGCTTCGCTTAACTCTATCCCTCTCTAGGGTATTTTAGTGATAGGTTCTATAGAAAAGGGATGATTCTATTTAATCATCAAATGTCCAGCGGCAAATTCCTATATTTTGTCTACCTTGATGGTAAGAAGGTAAACACGAGGGCCTATTGGAATGTAATAACAGACTCCATATAATTATTACAAAGCCAGCACTTATAGAACAATCATCAAGATTTCATAACATCTTCAGATTCTTGCATCATGTTGCATCGAACGACAATTTTTCGAAAATCATCAAGATTTAGCTGCAATTCACAAGGAACAAGCATGAGCTCAAATATCAACAAGAATTTGCATCAAAAAACTTTTTTGTAAATGTCCTATCATAAATGGAGAATGTTACAAACAACCATCCTCATATATAAGGAGGGCAAATAATAGGGTGAATCGAAAGGAGACTAGGGTGTAAGTAAATGACTTGAAACAGCAAAGTCTTTCTTATATTCAAAGGAAAGAAAAACAATATATCAAACCTCTTCGACACCAGCACTCAAAATGATGAAAATTACAAGTTTCTACAACATGTTTTGATTTACATAAACATCTTCACAAGTTAAACCAGCCGTTTACGAAGCAAGCCCACAAACCGTTCAAGGTTTCACAGAAGCAGTCAGAAAATGCTGGACAACCTTAAAAAAACCACTAGCTTCCTTTCAACCCAAACTAGCTATTGCTGGCTAATGATTTAATTCCGTAAGAAATATCAGGTGAAAGGTAACACAAAGGAAAGAGAGCAACAACTGACCTTTCCATCTCCATCATTGTCAAAGCAATGTATCATATCGGTTAGTTCCTTCTCTGTCCACGTAAAATCATGAGCTATAGCTACTCTTTGCAAATCCCTTCTAGTTATGAGCCCTTTTCCTGATTCTGCAAGCCAGTATTAGCCAAACTGAGGGTTTTATGACTCTTCAAGGATTTTAATCACTAAAACCAAAGAGCAAAATGAAAACTTTGTCAAGGGTTCTCATTCAAAAACAAGTAAAGAATTTTGCAAAATTTATAGAGCTTGGCACCTCTCCTTAGTCCACAATAAAGAGAAGTGTACAAAAATTTACCATCAAACTGAAAGAAGTGTAATATCATTTCATCCTCAGTCATCTTCACCCGATTACTGAACTGTTCGCCAAAAAGAAAGAGACGTCATAAAGAACATGTTAGATTAAAAATAGGTACTACCAAATAGGAAACATGACATTGCCCGAAAATGACTACACCAATACCGATTTCTTTCTTTTTCTTTTTCTTTTTCCTGCGTCTTCCTGAATACGACCATTTCCTTTCCTTCCATTCAAGGTTGTATGTTTCACACTATCTCCTCCAAGTGAGAGAGCAATCGCCTGTAATGTGTAATATAAGTTCACCTTTTTACTTCTTGTGGAACCCTAACAACAAAGAAATATGTAAATGACAAAAAAAAAAAAAAAAAAAAGCTCACCTGCATTAATTCATCATCATGTTCCTTCACACAATCTTCACCGCTAAATTCCTTCTTTTCAGGAACTTTATTTTTAAGCTTGTAACCTTTATTCTTAACCTGAAAACAAATAAATTTACCCCGGTAAAGTATTGAACTAGCTCATTGTATCTAGTTTTGCTACTTACTTTATACTGCAATGCCAAAAAAAAAATGTCTAATATCAAAAGAGAAAATAGAACAACAGCAATTGTTGTTAATATATACATAATTGGACCCAACAGTGTACACCCACGTATAATGATACCTTGTTTTTACTGGGTTTAGAAGAAATTTTGCCACCGCAAAAATCTTCATCATTACCATCATCTTCCTCATCGTCATCATTAACATCGTCGTCGTCATCATTGATGGGCAAATAATCGTCGTCGTCGTCGTCGTCGTTGCCAGCGATTTTACGCTTGCCCTTTCCCCGACTCAACTTCGGGAACGAGCCCATGAAAGAGGAGGCCATTTTGTGCAGACCCAAAGCCTCCATTCTCGCTTTGTTTTCTGCTATTCTCGTCAGCCTCTGTTTCTCGTACTCCGATATTGCCTTTTTATTACCATTTGTGTTCTTCGCACCCTGTGCCTCTTCTTCTTCTTCTTCTTCTTCTTCCGCCGACATTGACTTCTCCGATTCATTGCTTTCGTCTTCTTCTTCGCGCCTACGCCGGAGGATTTTTCTCGCCATTATCCAAATGTTCCTCAAAATCGCTTCTGTTCGTTAATTCATAACCCCAGCACAAGGGGTTTAAAAATTAGTCAATAAATCAATTTAATTATTTATGTACAGCGGTAAATGATAATACTTTTAGTAACGAAATGAATTTCACCTAATTTTATTGAATTTATTTATAATTTACAATTTTTTTATTTAAAATAAAAAATTATTTATTTTAATTTTAAATTTTGAATTTTTTAAAATTTAACATAATTAATTTAAATCTCATTAAAATAGTTAAAATTTACAAATAAATTCTACAAATTTAAGAGCACATTCTTATCTTATAAAGTTATCTTTACTAAATTTTTTTAACATAAATTTTAAAATAATTATAATATTATAAAAATATTAATACATTATATTATATTATATTATATTAATAATTATAATATATTATAATAGTG
>JAOXYD010000009.1:13822143-13839569 GCA_028565735.1 Pinacopodium congolense | reverse complement strand
ATTTGTTTAGCTACACATTTTCAAATTTTGTATAGCCATATGTCATCAATGAATTGATGCAAATATCATTAATTCTAGCTTAGGAATTTCTCATTACATGTATAAAATCAATTTGACAATTAGTCAGTTTTTTTCCCTAATCCAATAGTACATGTAAAATTCCAATTTATAATAGAATTAATCAATTCCAATTTCACCAATTTTATCCATCAATTTTTCTATTTCAATTTCATCAATTCCAAACTATTGAACACTACAAAGTAAGATTGGCTATAAAAGGATATAATCAGGTTGAAGGCTTAGATTACTAAGAGACTTTTGCTCATATTTTAAAGCTTGTAACAGTTTAGTTTTTAATTGCTTTAGGCTCCACACAATGTTGGCATCTCCATTAACTAGATGTCAATAATTCTTTTTTACATGGAGAACTTGTTGAAGATGTGTATATGCAATTACCACTAGGTTTGAGACGAAAAGGGGAGACACGTGTTTGTAAACTTCACAAGTCATTATATGGTCTTAAGTAAGCTTCGCATCAATGGTTTATTCAACTCTCTTCTGCCTTGACGAGGGCTAACTTCAAGCAATCCAACTTAGATTATTCTTTATTCGTCTGATCCTATAATGGTAAATTTACTGCCTTACTCATTTATGTATATGATGTTATCTTAGCAGGGAATGACTTACAAGATATTGAAGAGACCAAATTGTTCTTAAAGAAACAATTCAAGTTGAAGGACTTAGGATAATTAAAGTATTTCCTAGGCATAAAAGTTGAACGATCCAATAAGGGAATAACACTTTCCCAACGAAAGTATGCACTTTAAATTCTTGAAGATATGGGATATCTCGGATCAAAACTAGTCTCATTTCTTGTGGAGTAGAACTTGTTGCTTAGCAAATTTGAGGGTAAGTACCTTGATGACCCTTCTTCATATAAAAGGCTTGTTGGACGATTAATTTACCTGACTATTAAAAGACCTAATTTGACATATGCGGTTCATGTTTTAAGTCAATTTATGGAGAAGCCACGGGTGCCACATTTGGAAGTATCTCATCGAGTCTTAAAATACGTGAAACAAACTCCATGACAAGGACTATTCTTTCCTACAACAAGCTTAATTTAGTTAAATGCATTTTGTGACGCTAATTGGGAAAGATGTCGTGATACTCAACAGTCCGTGATTGATTATTATATAAATCTTGGTAATTCACTAGTTTCTTGGAAAACTAAGAAACAAACAACAGTACCAGGATCTGGTGTAGAAACAAAATATCGATTAATGGCTAGCACTTGTTGTGAAATTACATGGTTAAAAGCAATTTCAAAAGACTTGGGCATAATACATTCATAGCCGATAAATTTATATTCTGACAATCAAGTAACACTACACATTATTTCAAATCCGGTCTACCATGAGAGTATAAAACATATAGAGATTGACTATCATTTCATACGAGAAGCAATTCAAGAGGGTGTGATTAAATTGCAGCATGTTTCCACATTGAATCAACTAGTTGACATCTTCACAAAGCCATTAAGCTATCAATATTTCTCAACTATTCTTAGCAAGTTAGGAATTATCAATATACATTCCAAACTTGAGGGGAAGTGTTAAGGAATATATGGTCAAGATCTTTAGTATTAAGAAATGTACAACCAAGATAGCTAAAGTTATTCAACTATAATATTATGCAGTTATTACATAATAATAATAATAAAATATTTATGTAATTAATTATAATTATTTTCCTGATTTTTTACCTTGTAATTGTAGATTTATATGTAGAGCTGTTTCCTGTATATGTTGTGTAAACAACAATACAAAACTCTATTTTCTTCTTTGTCTCTTATATTCTTTCTTCATAGAAGAATAATAAAAAGGTTATGTTTTTATTAGTTTTAAGGAGTTTCAAAGATCTTTTACAAAAATCAAGACTTTTAAAATATTTTCATAAATATTAAAGTCTTATTTAAACATTATCAATTGTTATTATTTTTAAAAGGGTAATAAATCTATTGGTGACGATTTTTTTTAGACTTTTTTAATTTAGTATTCAATCTTTAGAAGTTTTCAATGTAGAGACCAATCTTGTAAAACTCATTCAACTCATGTACTTCATTAATTTTTTGTTAACTTAGTTAATGGAATTTAACACATAGACATTCACATGGTAAAATGTGCATTCATAAATGTCAATATGTATAATCAAATTACTAACCTTTAAAAGTTTTTAATCCAGTGATCAATTTTTTAAAAAAATTTTAATTTAGTGACTAATTTGTTAACATATGATTAGATACATTAATATTTATTAATAAATATTATATAACAACTTTTAAATTTAGTTAATAAATATTTAATTATATGTTAGACATTCTTTTAAAGAATAACCAAGATTCATACTTAGTAAGTATTTGATCTGAAATAAATAATTTATAAATAAATAATTTAATTTAAATATATAGTTGCTACAAAATATTATTTATAAATAAAATTATTGTTAAATATATATTATTAATTTATATAAAAATATAAAAATATATTTCTTCAAAAATTAAAATTATTCTATAAAAAAGTTTAATGTATAATCTCACTATAAACTCTTAAAATTTTTTAATTATTTTTTAATATAAGACTACAAAACTATTACATAAAACAAACTTCATTTTTCTATCGTTTTATATATTAGTTATGACATTAGTTATTAGTATTGTAAAAAGATAATATAAATAAAATTGGAAAGATAATATAGTTTGTAATAATTAAGAACTTATAATGGGTATCCCATGACAATAAAGTTATTTTCTGAATTCTAATATATCATTTATTTATAATGTCTAGATTTTTTATAAATAATAAATTTACTTTAGAAAATATATTATATTATAAGTAATTTAATACTAAATAATTAATTTAATACTAAATAATTGGTATAGCTTGTTAAAATTTATAAACAAAAACTCTTCCTTATAAATATATAAAAAGTCATATTACTATTAGAAAATTTTTCTTTATTTTAATTTTGGCTATTTTCTCTTTATTTTTTGATATTTTCATTCATATATATTATAAAAGGCTAAATTCACTAAAATTTCTTATGACTAGTCAAGGTGTTAAAACTATTAAATAAGTTTATGAGATTTCAAAACTATAAAAAAATTATGAAATATAGAAAAGATTAATACAGTCTACTTTTTGACTTGAATTGGACAAGTTTTAAAGAATTAATTATTAAAATAAAAACTTCTAAAAGTTGTACATTAAAATAAAATTTTTTTAAAGGATTGGTTAATAGAATAAAAACTTTTAAAGGTTGGTCAATGATTAAATTATACATGTGAACATTTATCATGTGTGTATATTTTGCTATGTAGACATTTATTTGCATTAAAGTAATTTAGTTAAACAAGTTGTAGAAATTTGGTCGTTAAATTAAAAAAATTTTAATAGTAGTAACTAAAATTAAAAAATTTCTAATAGTTTGGTCACATCTATTATATCTTTCTTAAACTTCAATTCAATTGATAACGATGTCCACTCGTCCAACGCCTGACACAACTTAGCACTCGGCCCATCTCTGAACAAGCAATTATGTGATTGGGCCTTGAAAGTTTGACGACCAACAAAAATTTTCCAGTTCTCTCTCAGGATTGGAAGACATATCGTCAACCTGGTTCCTGAAAGCGCGTTCTGCATGACAATCCTGTCGATCATCATTTCCCCTGCAAAAATAATTTCATTTGTCAACCTTCAAGTGCCGTCCTGTATTGTAATATCAAATTAGATTGGACAAAAGTCACCTCTTATCCATAACCTAAACCTTTATTATAACTCCAAAAAAATTAAAAAAAGAAAGGAAGTCAAGTGTCATCAATTACCTGTCGAGGGGACAACCACCTAATGACATGGTCCTAAGTAGTTTTAAGAGTTGTTAGTTCTTGTAATTTCACGTGGACTTGTTTCTTCAACCTTTTCTTCTTGGCATCTCCTGTCTATCTATTTATAATATTCCAAATAATAATTGCAACATTTGTCAAGCCTGGAGTGCTTTGGTTCATGGGTTGTCTCTTATTCTATCTCCTTCTTTAGAACCTTTAAAAACAATTTTTAGTAAAAAACTTGATCAAAGGCCCCATTCAATGCATTCGATTTCATATTAGAAAAAAATGACGAATTATAAAAAAAAGTGAACTTCCCGATCAACTCATTCAGTTTAATAAAAAATAAATTAATAGATCAGTTTAGTTATATATTTAAATTATTTAAAATTAATCGATTAAATTATAAATCAATTGGTTTAATAGTAAACCAATAGTTTAAATATTAAAATTGAGTGATTAAATTGTAAACTAATGGATTTAATAATAAAACTAATTAATTAACTTTTAAAAATTAAATCAGACCTAAATATTATTTTAGTTTTTAGTTAACTTTTTCCTTTAAATCTTAAACTATTCACCTTATCAAGTCGATATTTAATTATATCTTTTAAACAATAGAGTATGACATATTATTATCTCAAAGACCAACAATTTTTTTAATCAAGAAGTATATTTATATTTTCTGTTTTTTTTAAAACCCATATTAACTTCTTCTGAAATGAGGTAGTTAAAATATTTTATTAATTTATGGTTCGAACTTCAAATTGTGTTAGAGAGCTCTTGTCGTTGGAAATTTTCCGTGGAAATTAAATTGAACTGAAAAAAAAAAGTACGGACTTTTAGAAGTAGGGAAAGAAATTAAAAGGCCCACAAGCCCATAAATCTTGGTATCTTTGTCCATGACACTTTTTGATATTAATTTGGTAGAACATTGACCAAAGACAAAAACAAACACTTAAAGCTAAGCAGATTTGTTAAGGAGAAATTGTTATAAAAGTGATAAGCTACACAAGAAGAACATGAAAGGGACCTGAAAGAAGTGAATGTTGGGTTGACCTAGAGGAGAAGAGAAGAGATAACCACTATGCAAAAAAGAAAGAAGATGGAGATTGAAGGGGGAAAACTATGTATGGTATAGGAAGTCGCCAACAAATCCATACAAAGGTGGCGTGGAGCCAAATCTCCACCAAAATAATAAGAGACAAAGAGAGCTTGAGCATGAAGAGTAGTGATGGGAGACCAATGAGATCATCAAGAGTTTCTCTTCTTATTGGAGGGTCCTACCATTGATGGCTTTTGACAAGCTTTGAGCGCTTACTTTTGGATTTGGCACATTATTATTATTAATATTATTGTTGTTGTTGTTGTTATTGTTGAGATATAAAAAAAGAGGACAAAGGAAAAGCTTGTGGGGTGCATGGACTGCGTTGTCTCTAAGCTGACTGAGAAAATGGAGAAGGAAAAGGAAAGAAAGAGATGGGGAAAATTTAAGAAACCAAAAAACAAATGAATGGAACTTAGAGTCGGAGAAGATATGGTGGGCAAGAATCTTATAAAGTTTAGAAGAAGAAGAGAAATGCAAAGAAGGATGGAGGGAAGTAAAGGATCGTGAGAACTTTTCTTGCACACGCACATCCATGTAAATGTGTTATCTATATCTCAAACAATCACCCACAACCCTCCAACTCACCCCCCAACTTTTTACTTTTCCCTTACCCATTTTTGCCTTGGATGCTTTCCAAAATTTTCGTGTTCCCTTTTTTGTTAATGATAATTTAAAAAAAGTCGAAATGATCATTATTTTAATAAATTTATCGAGTATCATATTTAATGTTATTTAAAATAGTAAACTAAAATTTATTTTATATATTTAAGAAACTCTAATTTCACTTTTTTTAGCGTTTTTGATGTAACATTATATAATTTTTTTTTAGTAATTGAAATAAAAGTTAACGGTAAAGGAATTAGGTGAAAATTTTTCAAAAATACTGAAAATATATAAAAATAATAAAATAAACGAAGTGAGGTGTAATTTACTCTTATTTTTATACATTAATAAGCAATTTAAAGTGTATAAATAATAACTACAAAATCATTAACATAATAATATTATATTTTCCTTATAAAATTATTTACTCACTTCATTAATCTTTAGCTCACAAAAAAATACAACCATAATAGGCTAATATATGGTCTCTACTTTACATTTAACTTATATGCTTATTAATGATGAGTGAGTCATAGATCCTAACTTTTGCAACTTCGTCCCAATTTATGCTTGTTACTATCAAATCTATTGGTTTAGCTTAAAGTGCCATTAATGGGGTTGGTGATTTAAGATATTTTGACTTCAAATAAATCAATTATTCCTTCATATTTCCAAGTGGTATTTAGATATTACGCACAAGAACAAAGAAAAACCATTCCAGGTGCTTGAAAAAGGGTGTCTTGTAACATCAAGGTTGCCTAATAATTTTGATTTTGATTTTTTTTTTTTTTTGGGTTATAACCAACCTAAGGAAGGAATACATTCTCGTAACTGATTGCCTAATAATTTTGGCTTTTGGACCCATCACATCGAAAATAGTTTTCGAGCAAATCAGTAAAAGCTTGTGTTAGCAAAAGGAATATATAGGAAATGATTTGCATACTTTTGAATACACCTCTACCAATCAATGGGGACCCATTTGCATTCTGTGTTTTTTTTTTTTTTGAAAAAAATGAGGTAGCCCTCAATCTGGTCGTCCTAATGACCTATCTCATATGGACGAGAGGAATTTTTATAAATTATTAATATAAATTTAAAAAATTATAAAAATACTATCAACTTATGTAAGAGGGAGACCATTAGAATCATCAAATATAAGACTACCTAATCTTTTTTTTTTCTAACTTTTAGGAGATCATACTAGGTTTTTTAAAGTTTTATAACAATAGGATCTCTTCTTATATATTTAATAAATTATCCTTATTAAACTTTTCATTTTCTATTTTTTAAAATATAAAAATTGATAAAAAAAATACTAATACAACACAGAAATCGAAAAAAAAAACTAATACAAAAATACAACATTCACAACAAAAAATCAAAACCTAAACTCAACTAAAGATGTCTTTTAAGTTGTTTAAAGAAAAAAAAGGAAAATTTAATGAAGCACCTAACACATTGTTTTGAACATGGAAGTGGACAAAAGCTGGCTTCTCTCTTTGAACTTTGAGAGTCTTAAGCAGATCTTTGTTCATGAGATTTTTTAACTGAATCCCTCACTCCTAGGAGGCTTCTTCAAGACAAAAGTGACCCCATCTCAATTCCTTAATGAAAAGTTGTTTATCATTATACTTTCCAGGGAAGTTCGATTTTCTTTAAGAGCTTCAAAAAAAGTTTACTGCTTTTATGGACTTCCATATCTGGAAGATGCTTGCATGTTGGTGCTCTATCTCAGAATCTGCTTTCAGCTCTTTGAAGTGACTAAAGGCAGCCATGGCAGGTCCATTCAAGAGGAGCTTTCAATTTGGTATTTGGTTTTTATGATAACGATATACGAGTGGAAACCGGAAAGCCTCTTTCTCTACTCCTTCTGCTTATGTTCTTTCCCTGTCATCTTTCCACTGGACATATCACTTACGCTATTGAAAAAACAAATTTTTATTACGCTAACAAAACAACCTGGTATGGTAATATTACGACTTAAGGGTTGTCTGTCACTGATAAATATGTACTGGAACCTCGTTAAAAGCAACTTTTGGGTTAAAACTTCATGTGGGGTTGAGTTAGTTTTGTGGAATGTGAATTCTAAAGACATTCCTCGAGCACGAAAATGACTCTACGTGACTTTTACAAAAGCATGTTTCGTATCTATGGATAAGTGTTTTGGTAGGGATTCGAAATATCAATCAAGTTACACGTACACGTAATAATATGGGAATTATGCATTATAAGTAAGTTATTTTACGAATTTAATTCAAAATTAAATAATAAAATTAATTCAACTAGTATTTAAAAATTTAGTATTTTTTAATTTCTATCCACTATTTCTTAAATCAATGATATTAATATATATTTATTCATTACTGCCCTTGAACATCTTTGTGTCAGTAAATACATGGGAGGAGGCAAATTTTATTTATTAGATCACACATGTTTATATCATAAATAAACATCAAGAGAATTCTTATTTGTGAAGAAAACTTGGGCTTGTTTGGTATGGATGTGATTTTATATTTTAATTTTTTGTTTTGTTAAATACAAAAGTCGAAAAAGACAACATATTAGTATAGCATAAAAATCGAGGATAATATACAAAAATTAATATAAATATATTAAAATTATAACTAAAAATTACAACCAACAATCATATCAAAAGACCCCTTACTTTTCAGATTATGAGTGACTTGAATTTTGAGCACACTTGAATAATGACTTGATTTGATATTTTGAAATGAAATTTTCTGTAAAATATGTGATAGATGCGAAGAGCTACCACTGTTGTGGTTCCGAGTAGCGATAGAAGATTATCAGTGGTTTATAATAATACTGTTTAGATTTGTGATTAAGCATCGTTGTAGTTAAAAAAAAAAAAGGAATTTCTTGAGTTGTATCATATATGATTAAAATTTTTATAAGAAAAATCTATTATATTTTATACAAGTTGTCTTAAAATATATATAAAAAATTCTTTTTCTAATTAAAGATGTAAGTCTTATTTTTAAAGGTCAAATTACATAAATCTTGTATATTCTTTCTTTTATTTTTCTTATATGTCATTTGCCGCTTTATTCCGCAATTCACACGTTACCCCCTTTCTATGTCATAGGTAAACATCAAGAAGCAATTCGTGAAATTTCACAAGATTTCGTGGAGGGCGAGAGTTCCAGCTCTCTCTCGGGTATATTGCAACCTAAAACATTCCTCTAAGTAGAAAGCGACTCTACAAGTGTTTTTGCAAACTTTTTTAAGGAGAATTTCCTCTTTTAACTTCTGTTACAATCAACCTTCTCTTCTTCTTCGTTGAAAATAATGAAGGCTCAATAACGCCGGCCCTTATTACAAATTGTACAAACGGTTGAAATTTAACTATTGAACTGAAGAAAGGATTGAAATTTAGGCTATGTTTAGTATAGATTTTGGTTTTAGTTTCTGTTTTTAAAATATAAAGATCGTAAAAAATAATACAAAAACTGAAAAAAACGTAAATACTGTATAAAAATTAAAAAACATCAAAAAAAGAGAAAAAGAGAAAATATATACAAAAATAAAAATAAAAAAGGAAAACGAAAAGTCCAACCAAATGACCCATTAATAATTGAGTCCCTTTTAGTCCTTATCTCTTCAAGGTATAAAAAGTTTAGGGATCGTTTGGTATTGCTGTATGTTGTGATTTTTAATTATTATTTTGATATTTTTGTATTGATTTTTTTGTTTTGTCATCGATTTTTGTGTTATATTAGTGTTTTATCTTTATCGATTTTTGTGTTAAAAACCAAAACCAAAAATATAAATAATACCAAACAAGCCCTTAATTGTATCTTTTCAATTTAAAAATGCTTATATAAGTTTTAAATTCTTAAATAATAAGAATTGAGGATGGTGTTTTTATTGGATGTAAAATGTATGGATATTTTAATGTTTGAAATTTTTTAAAAAAATATTCTAAAATTTAACTGCTCGTTTAAATTCTTAGTTTTTTTAATTTGCAAAAAATAAAAATGTTTCGAACATTTTACAATATTAAAAAACCTTAATATTTGCATAACTTTTAAAAAAGAATTTGGGGTAATAGAAATCTAATTTTTGTTGAATTCTAATGTGACAAATTTTTAATAAGATTATAATATATCAATAACTTATGTAGACCTTTAAATCTGATTTAAAATTTAGTTTAAGGTTCAAAACATATTTTTAAATGTTTTATAAAAATATATTCTTTTTTAAACATGTTACCAATATTATAGTTTATCTTGAACGTTTTATAAATATTGGATTTTTTCAAAGTTACAATCATTTTAATTTTTATATAAATATTAAAAATTAAAATGTACCTTTATCCAAGACTTTTCTTATCATTAATTTTAGTTTTCTTTAACTGGTCACTAATAAATATATCAAATTTTAGTTATTGGATTTACATAGTTTCAGTGTTTTAGTTCGTTGAAACAATTTTATATTAATGAATATAATTTCAATATATTTAGATATATTAATAAAAACTTATAAGGATAAAAAGTTAATATGGCTCACTCATATATGGAAAATTAAAAATTGTCATTAAAAAATAATAACTACTAAGAATTATAATTATAGTTAAATGACTTTGGGTATTTTGTTGATTGGATGTGAAGGAAGACTTCAGAGATAGCATATGACATAGGTCATTAACGTAATCTTCAATCAATGCTTATGAAATTATTATTTTGAAAGATTTAGTTTGCGTAGTAAAATATAATTAAAGGATGAGTTGCTATTAATAAAGACAGGAGTCTATATTATCTCTTAATGTTTGTGTAAACGTTTTATAAACATTTAATATTTATAAAATTTTTTAAAAACTGTTAGAATTTAAATTTTCGTTGAATTTTATTATAAATTTATTAATGTTTAAAAATTAATTGATTTATATTGCATTCTTAATTAATATAAATTCTTAAATATAAATATAAATATTGATTTAAATATTTAAAATTCGAATATTATTGATCATTTTATACACTTTAAATTTTTTAATTTTAATAAAAAATGAAAGAAAAAATATATTTAATCTTTAATTTTAAGAAGAGAGATAATAAATTGTACTGGTCACTATTATAATATAAAATATATGTTTAATATTTAATAATATTTAATCATTATATTTGATAAATAATTTATTTAACACACTTTAATAAAATTTCATGATATAAAAAATCAACTAAAAAATAACTTGCAGTTGGAGGGAAGGAAAATTTGGAAGTACAAGGTGACCAGAAAGCAACCCAAAAAAAAAAAGGGTGCAAACAAAAGCAAGCAATCAACGTACGCAAAAGCATTCAATCAGACGTTTTGTGTCACCACTTTTGACCAATCATTCTGTAATTATCCTATAACTGCAACGATCCAACGGTCAGAATCCCTTGATTTTGACATCTCACCCCGTAGTACTATCGTAGCTGATCGGAAATTAAACAAGCATATGTACCCTCGACCAATTACTGTCCAGCATTGTAGGGTCCACCTCTGTTAAAATTTGAACGGTGATCATCGAATTGTCGCGTAACATCGTCAAGTCCCGTTCGTTCGTTCTGACCGTACACGTGGAAACTAGTAGGATGGCGACCAATCGTTCCCCTTTGTGGGTCCCACTAGTCAAGTTGCTTGAGCGAGAGAGAGATGTATCTATCCACTTGTCATTTTCAGAGGGTCACTGTCTCCAGTATTAATAGCAACACATGAGACAACAAGTCACAATCGTTGGATCGGTGTTTCGTACATTAGAGTTTCTCCAGTTCTGAAAGAAGTGGGTTGTGGTCCCCACGTCGTTTTCATATATCTTAAGCAGCCACGTGTCCATGATGATCACTTGTGCACATTTGTTCCGTGCTTTCTATCATAGCCAAGGAAACCCCATGCAAATACATATATATATATCGATCCGACTACACAGCAATACGTAACCAGTGTCTTATTATAATAATAAAAAAATAAAACAATATTATTATAATAAATATTATATCATTTTTAAATATATTTTAATAATTAATAACTATAAAAAATCGTGAATGATCGGTCATTTAATTTCTCTCTCTCTCTCTCTCTCTCTCTCTCTCTCTCTATATATATATGACAAAGTATTTGTTTTATTTCTAAAACAAAAAAACTCACTCTCTTAACATTTATTTTTTAATATTAAGTTTATTCTTAGTGATTTTAAAATCATGTAAATTATTTTTTAGTACTAATTCAATTAAAATTCCTTTATTAAATTTCTACTCTAATATGTTATAAGTGCAAAGTTAATGGTTAACCACCGGGATGAAAAAAATTATTTATACTATTTTATAAACATTAAAAAATCAACTTCATAATTTAAAAAATATTAGAGGGAAATGTGATGTCTTAAAAATATTAGAATAAATTAAATGTTGTTTTAAAATATTAGAGAGCAAAATAGACTTTTTATTGTATATTTATATAATAATGTCTTCGGTACATAATTTCATTTCATGAAATTTTATATTAAGCATACCTTAAATATTTTTGTTAATATTCTATTATTAATTGTATAAATTAAAATGATAAGGATAGTTAAAGTTAACATTAGATTTTAATACTTATAACTCCTCCTGAAATAATTTCAACATTTTAAATAAAGCATTTATTTATATCAAAATGAATATTCCTATTTGATTACTAATAATTGTCTCAACAAAATAAAGCTTTTCAAAGTTCCCTTATTTTAGCAAAGTTCGAGTAATATCAATAAAAACTAATGCAAATTGGCAGTGCTCCTGTAGAATTAAAAAAAAGATCAACGAAATTCTACGAAATATAAAAATAATAAAAAGAAGAAAAAAACACTATTTTGGTTCGAAATTGTGTAATCTTAATATTACAATTTTCAATAGCCATCACTTTTTTCAGTAGTATCATCACTAGTGCTGTCCGTATTGGACCACCACTTCATTTCAGCCCCTAACAATGGACCACGGGTCTAAGGGGTGGTGCTCTTAACAACAAAAGTTTTTAATTTATTATAGTATTATTAGTCTTCTCATTAATCAAAACTTCGTCGTTTTTTATTACATTCTTTATGAGGTTGTTTGTCGTGCCATCACTGCACCACTGTCTTCCTTGTCTAAAGCGCCGACGTTTTTGGCTTTTTTTGTAATAATTAATTTTCGTACATGTTTAAAATAATGTAACTCAAAATAACATGGGAGGACTCTAATCCTTTAATATTAAGGTTGTTTTCAATAAAAGCCTGCTTTAATAAATGAATAAAGTGACGAAAAAGAAAGGGTTTTTAAAATAATCCTCCAAGTGACCAATCATACAAGACCCATGTGATTTCATGAGGAAAGCTAGTAAAGAAAAGATTAAGTCAATTAATAATTGAACAAGCCTTGGCTGGATAAATAAATAGCATCATCATCATCATCATCATCATGTACTTAAGGTATTAGAAAATTAAATGCTAATTTGCCATAAGGTTATAAAATAAATAAGACGGAGCCAACTGTACCAACTATAACAGACATTTGGTGGACATTATAATAAGCTCCTTATTAGATTAAGTAGAACTAATTAATGCATCTAATAGAGTGTATTTAGGCCAACATCCCGATCCTGAAACTTTGAATTGCCATGAATCTATGAACCTTAAATATCGTAATCTTAATCATTCTACACCATTATCACATACACTATTACCGCCATACTTCTAAGCTATTTTCATATAAAATTTTAATTTAAATATTAAATATTATTTTAAATGTAAACATGAAATTAAAGGTTCAAATTGACTTTTCTCTCTTTTGTAAATGTTGATGAACATGTATCAATTGCTGTCTGGCCTACATCCAACGCTACTGGCAGGTAAGATTTTTCCTGTATACATGCTTTTTGGTTGCCCTTGTACCAACAAGCCCAACATTTTCTGAACAATAGAAAACGTAAGAAACTAGTCTGAATCCTTATATCCTGTTTGTTTTTCGTTTTTAATTTCTGTTTTTCTAATCATAAAATTGAAAAAAATAGTAAAAAAACCGAAACAAAATTGAAACAAACATCATAAAAATCTTTAAAATACATGCAAAAACCGATAAACACATATAAAAGTTGAAATTAAGTTCTGAAACATGACCCTGGAACATTCAGATTTTACAGTAATTTACCAGATATTGAACAAGGAAGACTAACCAGTAATGGCTGTAAACGAGATGAGGAAATAGTGAAGACGAAGGTTTATTAGTTTTTGAAAGGTTAAATCTTGCTATTTCCTGCTTTATCAAATTGTTGTACATCAAACTTTTGATCAAGTTAACCAAGAAAAGCACCGCAAAAGAAGAAACTACGATCAAGTAAGAAAATCAGTATCAGGAATATCCAGAATGAAGAGAAATGAAGAACTGTTCAAATCCATCCATTTACTAAAATGTTCAGATTCTTGATTAGGAATAATAACCCTAGAGCACATAATTAGCATAGGAGAAGAAGAAACACAGACACCAAGATTGAAAAAAAAAAGATCAGAAAATAATTAAAAACCAAGATAGATACTAGGGGCACCTTTAGGCAACAATGTCTGAAACATACCCTTGTTGCCATTTTTTCAGCACCTCCAAGCTGAAGCTGAGATGAGCTCCTTTCGTTGCCAGCAAAGAACAAGTGAAGACTGTTTCTTCTCTACATGGAATCCCTTAACTGGAGTTCGCTGCACTAAACAGTCTGCTTGTGATTCAGTAAAGTTACTGAAATTTATTGGGGTGAAACCGGCTTGCAAGAGCAGACTTTTCCATGGAGGAGTCCTATCAGGGCAACGATGGCGACCCAGTACCATTTTTTCTATCCACGGTCGGACCAAGAACCTCTCAATCTTTTGCATTACATCTAAGTTCACATTCACAGCATCCAGTGATTCAAGCAGGCTAGAATATGACTGAATAGCTTGATTTATGTGAAGGGCAAATGGGAGGTCAGTTCGCTCGCAACCTCTGTCCATGGAGACCACAACTTTGGGGAAGAGCTGCTTCACGTACCTAAGAACCAAAGGAAGGATCGACGGGTAGCTTGAGAAGGACCCAATTGGAAGATTCACAGCAACGACTTCTTTCTCCGAGACCCGAATAGGCAATGGAGAAAAGCCAGAATTCAGAGACTCAAGACCCAGAATTTCGAGCTCAAACGGCATGTTGATTTCACCAGCAAAGATTCTAAGGTTCTCTTGAGTCAAACCGAGCTCCAGGTCACTGTGTGAAGAAGGAGATGCAAAAGCAGTAATCTTGAGATAAGGGGCACCGCCGTTCCTCAGAGAGAGCTCTTGCATCAAAGAAGCCCATTGCCCACCATAGCCAATATCAAAATCCACAATGTGAATCCTATCAAAACCTTCAAAAGCCTCGAGAAGGGCCTGGTTACAAGTAAAATTGGCAAACTGAATGATGGGTGAGATTTCAGAGAATGTTTTGTAAGCCTCAATCTTGAAGATAAGACTACAAGGGGACAGCATAGAGTTGCTGTTGTTGATATTGTTGTTGTTGTGAAGAAGTAACTGCAAGGCCTCCTTGAAGTAAAAGGCAACCCTATGATAAGGCTTACCAATTGGAAGAGAGAGCTGGTGATTGAGCCGCGCCAATATCCCTTGCGCGAGTATCGGGTTCCCGGTTTCGATCAGCTCTGCGGCTTGGGCTATTGGGTTTATTATCGCCTGCTGAAGCTGTTGGATTGCCAATTCATCACTCACTAGTTTCTGCTTAGTCGTGATTCCTCCTTGCCTCTGTTGTTGAAGAATTTGAAGCTGATTTTGTTGCTGCTGGTGATGTGGGCTCTGTCTCTGCAAAAACATCTCCGACCTCCGATCAAAAGACGGCACCTTTGGGACTCCCTGAGAGTTGGGTGGTCCCTGATTGTGCCTCTTTGGCGGCGGAGGAGATAAGAGATGGTGTTCTTGCAACTGTGCATATGACAAAGGCAAGAACATTGTCGGATTCTGACCAAACTGATGTTGGTTTTGGTTGATTAAGACAGACGGATTCAGAATCTGTGGCTTCTCTTCAGGAGCTTCAATTCCTTGTGGCTGTTGGAACATCACCGGTAACAGATTGCTAGCAGAAACAGGAACTCCGGGATTAGGATTCTGTTGGGTCATAACTGAACTAATCCTCGCATTGTTGCTGAGAAGTGGGAACTCAGAAGACGGTCCGTGAAGTGCTGAAGGGTCATGAACGTTGCTAACCAAGCTGGCATTATTACTCATGTTTTCAAAGCCAAAAACTTGATCCACAACCCCAAAACCGGCATTAAACTCCATATCTTGAGGCCCACTTCCACTTGGTAAAAGCTTGTTAAATCCCAGAGATGGGTCTTCAATATCTCCCATAATTAGCCTCAAAATAGACTGTTCTTGACTAGGAGACCCAGACAAGACGCTCACCCAATCTTCCATTCCCAGTTGCACGCATTTTTCCGTACTGATATCTACAGAGGAGGGGTGGTTGTTGTTGCTGTTGCTGTTGCCAGAAACCGCCGAGGCCGCTGCCGCGCCGTTAGTTGTGGTGTCGGTGGAGGCGCCGCCGCCACTACCACCACCGCCGCCGCCGTTGGCGCTTCCTTGGAAAGAAGACAGTGTTGACGAAGACGTCGGAGGGCTTGGACTTCTTCTGGCGTCAAGCACGGATGTGGGCTCACTGCCCACAAAGCAGCAGTTTTGTTTGATGTTAATGTTATTGTTGCTCTGCCACTTCTCCCGCAAATGTTCTTCTTCTTGTTGATGATGATGATGGTGACTCTGATGAGCTTGTTGAGTGAAGGAATCTAAAGAAGAACAAGCAGAAGAAGAGAACTCTAACACCCCCTTCCCTTGAAAATCCTCAAAGGATAGGGGCATGGCCTTCATAGAAAGAGAAATCAACAACAAGATCCAGAACTACAACCCCTAAAGCTTGAACCAAAAGAATGGTTATTTCTGTATATGAGAGACCAAACTAGAAATTTGTTCAAATCAAAGTTCCTGTAAGAAAGAAGACAGCTTTAGTTGAATGCAAGAAGAGATGTTAAGAAAACTCATTTCAGCACGCACACACAAACACACAGACCTTCGGCTTCTTCTGCGTCTTCGTCTTATGCAGGCTGTTGCTTTAGTTTCTCTCTATAAACCACAAAATCCAATTTTGGTTGCCATCTTTTATCTTCTTTGTTCTGTGGGTAAACTCGGGTGTGACTTTGTTTTGTTTTTTTTCTTTTCCTCTTCTCTTCTCTATTTGCCTGCTTTTCGGCTTTTGTAGTACTCTGTCTTCCTTCTGTTTTCTGCTATGGATGCGTGCAACATAAAAAAGTGGTAAAGTGCTCTCCTCCTCTCCTCTCTCTCAACTTCTTTTCATCTTCATTTTCTTATATATTTTTTTTTCTTTTTCTTTTGCTTGGCTTTTGTCTCTAGACATATTTATCTCTCCTTCCTGTGTTTCTTTTACCCTAAATTTTCCACGCTCCTAGAGGTTGCGTGCCACAAAAGTTAAACAATAAATAAAACTTTGAAGGCCGTTTAATAAAGTTTTTTGTTGTAATTTTTAGTTGTGAATGTTATATTTTTTATTAAATTTTATGTATTTTTATAAATTTTTGTGTTGTCTGTCTTAATTTTTGTACTATATTAGAGTATTTTTTTTTATTTCTGTGATATTCTTTATTAATTTTTGTATTAAAAAAATTTGAAAACCGAAACCGAACCAAACGGGCCATTAAGGGCTTAACTAGTACTATTTATTATTTCTATTTTTATTTTTAAAAATAAAGAAATCAAAATATATTTATTTTTTATTAATTAATAATATATTTAAAAATAAATAAAGA
>JAOXYD010000009.1:13784393-13797665 GCA_028565735.1 Pinacopodium congolense | reverse complement strand
TTTTTATTAATTAAATAAAATAAATTTTTTATAAGAAATTTCAATAACAGTTTAATTATATATTTTTTTATATTTAATTATATATTTTTTATAAATTTCAATTAAATTTCAATAAAATAAATTTTTTATAAGAAAAACAGGAACTTAAAAATAAAAAATATAAATAAAAAATAACAACAAAAAAACAGAAGTAAACAAGGCTTAAATATAACCATTTAAATATTCCTTTTCAATTAGATATAATGTTACACTTCAGTTAGTAATTCTAAAAACCAAAAAAAAATTCCTAATATAAAGTTTTTTTTTCTACACAAATACAATTACTTATGAGATGTATTTTGATGGTAATGAAAGCATGTGAATGTTCAGGCTTACCACTAGAATCTGTCGATTAAAGTTGCACAAAGCCGGTAATGATAGCAATTTCGTAATTAAGCACAAAGAGAGCAAGCGAGTTTTTGCAGACATTTAAAGGCACTTTGAAGCAAAGTTGACCCCGGCTTTGGAGTCTTCGTCGCGAGTGTGTAGTTAATTATTGTACCCTTAGAAAGATGTGTTCAACGACGGCAACAAGACATGCTAGTTTTTGGTAGGAATTAGTAGCTCCCACCATTTATGGGACCAGTACAGATTACAGAGTCAAGAAAGATGGGGACACGTGGGAGAATAACTATTAACTAGTCTTTATTTAGATATTTTTTAGGTAAAAAAGAAAAATTGAATTCTAATATTAATATTTTAAAAATATTCAAATTAAGTTAATCTACTTTTAAAACATTCAAGTTCAACTTTAATACTTATCAAATAAAACATGATGCTTTGAAAATGTTTAAATTGAATATTAAAGCTTAATTTGTCTATTTTTTTAAATCATTAAAATTTAATTTAAATGCTTTGATATGTGAACATTAAATTTAAATCTAAATGTAAATATTAAGGTTTAAATTAACCTTTCCACCTATTTTTTATAGCTTAGCAACTACCTACAAAAATTTTTAATAAGCACAACTTAAAAATTTAATAATACATTGTAATAAAAAATAATTAAAAACCCTTTACCATTTTAAAATCAATTGTTTTTTTGATTTCGGAAAAAAATATTTAAAAACTCCTATAGATATAAATTATAAAAAATTATCTGATTATATTGTATTAATTGTTACTATAACCACCATAATATTAAATATTTTAATATAATTTAAATTATATATTAAAAATATTTAAATCATTTTATTTTATATGGTAGAGAATACATTTCATTTTATTTTAATCATTTAATAGGTTTAATCGGTTTGATTAGTAAAATATCCTAATATCTACTTAGGAGCCGTTTATTATTATTATTATTATTATTTTGATTTATTGATTATATATATTTTTTAAGTACTAATTAATGACAAAAGCATGTTTACTTTATTTTTATTTATTAAACTATTAAAATATAAACAAAAAATTATAAGTAAGAAAACTTGATTTTTTTATATTTTATAAACAAGTTATATATATAAATATACTTAAAATGTACTTATATTTAATATTGAATATATTCTATTAATTAATATATATTTTAAGATATACGAGAATTTTAAAATTTTGATTTATTTTATATTTAATTATTATTAATAAGTTAAAATTTAAACAATACCAAACTTACATTAATTATTGGGTTGACTAGTATACAAAAGCGAAGTAGCACAAAGTCGTTTACTTAGCCGTCTGGACTCTGAACCTCTACCTGCTTTGATTTTTCACTTGTATGTCGTTGTCACTCATGTGAACAAAAGACAAACTCTTACCTATACAATTGATTTCTGCAAGTAAATGGCCGGTACTTCGCGTAAGCAGTCATTAGAGAACTTCCAACCACAAAACTACATTTATATGTTGTCGTTTCAGTTTTGTCTAATTCTTTATCTCGGCGAATTTTGTTCTCGCCAGGGGAATTTCCACTGATAGTGATTGAAATATGCACCTCTAGGATTGCAAATGCAGCCAAATGACCTCTTTTGCTTTTAAAATTTTAAAATTTTAATAACAAGAGAATCTATTTAAAATTACCTTTTAAATAAATCAAATAGTGAATAGCAATTTAAAATTAAACAATATGCTTAATTTAAGCAATGAATTTAATTTAAATAATTTTTTTAAAATTTAAACTTAATAAAAACAATTCAAATGACTTGTTTAAATCTGAAATCAAAGTTTAAGAATTTAAATGCATATTTTATAAATATTGTTGTGCTTAGTCCAATGGATTAAATAATAAAAATTAAACACTTTATTGGTTCCATTTTGCTTTTAATTTTTGTAATTCTAAATTTATTAAAAAATGTTGTTTGATTGACTTTTCTATTTCTATGGTTTCTTCTGATTTTCATAACTTACGAAATCATATAATTGGTTTTGATTTTTTGATTTTGTTTATTCCCATAATCTAATTTTATTATTAACTAGAAAGTAACATTTCATTGTTTAAGTATTAGTTATTACTAAAATGTGAATAATATAATTCAAATACTAAATTTATTTTAATAATAAATCTAAAATAAATCTTAATCTACAAATAAACTTTGTAAATATCATTTATTTATCAATTTATTTTTAATAAAATATGATAAGTCTATTACTGATATTTATTAATAAATACTATATAAGAGAATAAAATAAAATAAATTATTTCATAAAATTTTTTCTTATTTAATACATTATTTTATAATATTAATAATCAACTAAAATTTTAAAA
This sequence comes from Pinacopodium congolense, assembly GCA_028565735.1. NCBI lineage: Eukaryota > Viridiplantae > Streptophyta > Magnoliopsida > Malpighiales > Erythroxylaceae > Pinacopodium > Pinacopodium congolense. The sequence goes on along the minus strand of JAOXYD010000009.1, from coordinate 13,794,922 downwards.
AATTACAAATAAAAAATAAAAATTCACAGTAAAAAAAAAGAATTAAGACTAGTGCCATTTTTTTACTTGATATTATTAAAAAAAAAAAAGGGGGAGAAAAGCGCAAGTAGCCCACTTCCCCACAAATACCTGCCTTCCGAAGACATCCAAAGACCAGCACGGAAAAGCACTTTCAGTGTATTATCACAGTACATACACGCTCTCTCTTCATCTTTGTTACTTTTCCACTACCTCTTTTCTCTCTTCAATTGATCAATCTTTCCACTCTGGTAAAAGTTTCGGGTTTTATTTGATTCCATTCTCTACAAAACCCCAAATCCAAGAGAAGAATAATTTGCCACTGACTGAAATGATGGATAGCAACACAACGATACACCAACAGAAGCAACCTCCAATCTCCGAGATGTTCCAGAAATTCGCTCTCGCTTTCAAGACCAAAACTTTCGAGTTCTTCGCGGAGGAGACAACCCCCGATGACGCCGCCGACGCCGACGGCTTCTCGCTCCTCGACTCCGCCGAAGATTTCATTCCCGACCAGAAAGTTATCATCCTTAAACCCGACCAACCCTTGAATGAAAAATCTGTCGATTCGTCTTCCCCTGTTCTTCAAGAAGTGTCCCAGCAGACATCGATCCCGAAGTACGAAGAAAAGACCCAACTCGGGCCACTAAGTGCCCAGTTGGCCCACAATTTGATTTCTTCGATTTTTGCTACTGTTTCTTCGTTTCAAGCTTCATACTTGCAGCTTCAGACTGCTCATGTGCCCTTCAACGAGGAAAGCATTAAGTCGGCTGATGAAGCTCTGGTTTGGCATCTGCTGAAATTGTCGGATTTTAAGAGATTTTATAGAGGTATGCGTGGGAATGATGAATTTGTTGCGGATTTCTCTATTGGGTCTTGCTTAGAATCTCAAGTGCAAGAGAATCAAAGCAAGCTAAGAGTTTTGGGGACTATTTCGGATCGTTTGCAAGGAGAGATTGATCAAAAGGATAACGAAGTTTCGGCTTTGAGGAAAGAATTAGGTGATGTACTGAAGTTAAATTCGAAGCTTTCCAAAAGATTGTCGCGTCATCTGAACTTGAATTCGTCTTCTGAGGTTCCATTTTCTGTTAAAGTTTTTGAGTCCATATTGAATGACACTAGTAGAGCAACACACAAGTTCAGTAAGGTTTTGATTCATTTGATGAGAAAAGCTGGTTGGGATTTGGATTTGGCTGCCGATTCAGTTCATTCTAACATCGACCTACTTTCTCCTTATGGCCATTTCTGATATCAGACAACTCCACATGTCAATTCAAACACAAATAATGATTGCCAAACAAATATCATTTAAGTCAATGAAGGAAACTATAAGAATATATCCTTCCATTTTGGTACTCAAACTAAATATTAGAAGTCAAAAGGACCCACTTTTTAGTTTGATGTGTTCAAGAATCCCAGTCAACTAGTAACTAAGGCAGAATCACCAAGAAATATGTATTCAACATGTTACTTCCAACATCCCAAATGCCTTAATTCTGGCATTAATGGCATCTAGTAGCTCATTATAGATAATAAAATTTGTAAAGAAAGGGATTATAGCTAGTATTTTGAATAAGGCTCTAAAAGCTATTATTCATTGTAAAAGATTAGTTACTTGTCCAGAATAAATCATGACATACCACACTTTGTGCAGAGCGATCATTTCGCCTCACTGTTGCAGGATTTAAAAGGAACTCTTCATCAGAATCTGGAACCTTCACCTTAATTGCCTTGAGTGACTTATCATAGCTGACAGCAGTTGACACTGAAAAAGGAATGTAGCAAAAACAAATATATATTTCCCATTCAGAAAACATCTCAAGGTTTACTGCTGCGCAATTTCGCTTCCTACACTAAGAACTAGGATTTAGAGACGATGCAGGGAAAATTATATAGTTACCTTCTCCATTCATTTTTCAGATAAAGAGCCAAAGACAGAATCAAAATGTAATCATATGGGCATAATGAACAGCAGGCTTGCAATAATTGTGCTGCTATTGATTAAATAGTAACATTTTTGCTATGAAGCAGAAATTTAAATATACCTTGCTGGCGGATTTTAGCACACTGTTGCACAACACAGACTCCAATATTCTGAAATGTCTTGGCTACCTCACCTTGAGGATCTGCAACCACTTCTGGCATTCCACTATCTCCAGAAGCAGATAACTACAGAAGCAATGCAACCAATCATTTTCGATGCATGTTGCAGTTGATTAGATGTATTATGGTTGACTAACAGAATTGCACGTGGCACTTGAACATATGAAGCACAAAATTAGAAGTAGCAATCATCTACATCGTGGATCCAATACCATTTATTCTGCATTTATTATTATAGTTACCAGCTCAAATAAGACAAACTTGACAATCAAATCAAAATATTGATACTTCTAAGCCCAAGCACAAAAAGACCTAGCTTTAAATTCTTCTGGAAAGTTGGATAAATGTATAAAAAAAGATTTGTTAAGCAATAAGCCATGCACATGTAGAGAGGAATCTTAAATGTTAACCCAAATTGATGTGTTCCATAGAAGAGTGTGGGGTAGTCCATTATGTCTAAGCAAGTTGAGATATACAAGTTCAAACATTCACTAGTAGTAAATTTAAAAATACGAGATGAAAGTTTGAAGGAGCATACAGTGGGCCTAATGGGAAGATCAAACAGGTTAGGGATTCCAAATTGTTGGACAACCTGCAATATTTAATAGATTGCTATAACATATCTGTATCCACTAAATGTACAATTAATAATTCTTAAATTTCTGGCATTAAAATCAACAAAGCAAGGAAAAGAAATTGCTTAATAATGTGCATGCCTGTGAACCTGAACCTCTACCAAATGGGTAATAACGTTTCCCATCAGCATCAAAGTGGCACATGTTTTCCACAACTGCAACACATGGCACCTGCATGATGCAATGATGATATAAACAGGTGAAACATAAGATAGCTATTAGACATCTTCATATTCATGTTTAAGTATCATTTGATAGAAAACAAAGATGATTAATAATATTCCTTCAGATCAGATTATAATCATACAAGAAATCAGTTTTTTGAAGGAATTATGAGGCAATTCTCATTTAAAAACAAAATGAAGGAAAAATTGCATACCTTAAGTTTCGAAAACATACGAACACCTTTTGCAACATCGATGAATGCTAGCTTTTGTGGGGTGGTAACAATAACAGCAGCAGTTAATGGGACTACCTGACAAATTGGCTTAACTTAGCTAAACAAATATAAGTTTTTGAAATGAAGAACGCTATGGGTGGAGAAGATCATTTGAAAAAAACAAAATTTAAAACATCCTTTAATTTTCTCACTTCCACAATTCTCACATGATTATCGAAAAATAAGCAGTTGAAAGTAAAAGCACGTTTAGTAGGGTAAAGCTAGTAAGCTTGAAAGCGTAAAATATAATGGAAAACCTGGCATAAGGTAAGCTGGATATCACCAGTTCCTGGTGGCATATCAATTATAAGGTAGTCCAGCTCCCCCCTATATTAAAATTTTGATAGTTTATATCAATAAAATGCCAGGTAATGTTAAGTTCAAACATTAATAGCAAAAGGCGTTCATGAAGTATAGCAACATAGAAAAAGTGAAGACGCTGCAGGATTACGAGTGATTGTTTCGAAGAAAATAAAGCTCCTTTATTTCTTTTCATTGCAGTAATTGGAACACATAGAATGCCATACCACTCAGTAGTGGTCAAAAGCTGGTTGATGACCCCAGAAACCATAGGACCTCGCATTATCGCACGACCTTGTCCAGCAAATCCAAAAGATACTAACTTTACTCCCAAGTACTCAGTTGGAATAATGGTTCTTTTCTCAGGATTCTGCATGAAGTTTATGCAGTCATAATCACAGCAATCAACCAAATGTCCCAAGAATAGATTTCGGGTTTGGAAAGATACCATCTCTAATAATCGGTTTTTAGGAGAGACCATTGTTGGTAAACTAGGACCATATACATCTGCATCAAAAATACCTACTCTAGCACCCATATCGGCCAAAGTGTATGCAAGATTAACAGCTATAGTTGACTTCCCTACACCTCCCTGCAGAACTTTTTACAAGTAGCAGTGGTAAGAAGAGAATTAAAAGTAAGAATATGCTGTATATAGTCACCTCAGCCTTCAGCATGCTAGAGAAAATGTAAAAGGATGAAGAAACGGGAATGATGCATGAAGCAAGATCCTTCTTCTCAATTAAAAAAAACATGAAATAATGATGATCTTGGGAAGGTAAATTCAGTTTCTCTTTAGACACCAAGTTTGAAATCTGTAAGATTTGGAACTGAAATTGTTGACTCTGTGTACAACGGCACCTTCACAGGGTGTCGTTATAGGTCGAATTCTGGACACCACAACAACCCCTTGTTCATCAGACAACAGCACCCTCACATGGTGCCGTTAATGGGCATAATCAAGAGGTTTTCTTTAAGTTTTTTCTTCAATCTTCATCATTAAGATTCATTATGCAAATCAAACATAATAAGGAGTTAATTAAACAATTAAACACTAAATTAGGGGTCATAATTCAACAAATTAACCATTAAAACTATATCAATTTGATCCTTATCAATTGCCCCACACTTAAGTATTTGCTTGTCCTCAAACAAATTAATTAATCATCAAGTTCATAATAGCATATAAATATAGGAAAAACAATTCAGAATTTAACACCACAATTATTGAAAATGCTTTCTCTTATTTTTTAAATATTTTGACGCATGAAAAATGTTATAAGATTGTTGAATCATATCAATTCGAAAATGCATTTAATTCAATTCATTCTTCTTTAAGTGTCAACCTAAATTAAGAAATCAATTCCACGTATAAAAGGCAATTAACTAAGTTTAATGCATCATCTCTTTGACATTCCCACATCCTTTAAAAACAAAAATTAAAAAGAAAATTCAATAAATTACCTAATTAATTATATTCGCAAGCAGAATAATTGAGAGGTCACTTCAGTCTTTTTACGCGAAGGTGAACATTTTGTCGTGAATAACCCCCAATTACTTAGTCGTTGTCACAATAAATCAACTGACTATTGTGTCCCACTTGTAATTTCAAATCTCATATATATGTATTTTATTTTATTTCTTTTCTTTCTTTCTTTTCTCTTTTTTTTATTTTCTTAAATACACATACACAAGATTCGAAATCAGTGGAGTAGTCCTGCTCACTTATTTAACTAATTAAGTAATCATTCATATTAGTATGTTTGAATTGGGTTGGGTTATGATTTTTTTTTTATGGATGGTTTAAGGTTTATATCAAAAGGTTTTAAAGTTGTTTAAATATTAAAGCTTTCATAATCAAGGCTATTTATTATGTTTTCAATCAATTGAAAGTTTTTATTAATTGAAAAAGCTTCGATATATGATTTGAAACTTGTTTGAAGCCTAAATTATATTATATTGATGTTAGGATGAGTTTGGAACTTGATTAAAAAATTTTTTTCTAAACATTTACAGCAGCATATTCTGATAAATGACAGTTTGTCTAACCTGCCGTATTAGGTTTCTAGAAAATGATTGAATGCGGGCTAAAGATCGTCGTATTTATAGCTAAACCGTCGTATTCGTCCAACAGTCTCTAACGACTAGTTTCCTCTTTTGCTCTTTTGTCTTTATTCTCCATTCTAACTACTATTTCTTGTTTCTAATGACTCCAATCCTCTCCCAACACTATAAATACCTCTCCTAAACATTTTTATCAAGTTTATAACCTCTAAAAATGAATTACAAAGATCAATCTCTCAATCTCCCAAAGCTCTCTTTACTTTCTACACTGTTTTCTTTCAACTTCAGTTTTCTTGTTTTTAAACAATTTTTTTGCAGTAAAATTGATGTTTTCAATTATTTTAGATATAGACGAACCTTATAAAGCTTTTAGTTGATTTTTTGACTCATCATTTTGTTTGTCTCAAGCTTTCAATGTCTCATATACCAAAATTGCCTCTGTGTTGGTTTAACTTCTCTGAACTTTTTTGTTCTTAAAATTTGAGCTTGAAAAACTATTTTTGTTGATTCAATATTATCATACATGTTTTTCTTTAAGGTCTCGAGAGTGCAGCAAAAATTTTACTTTAATTGTTAAGCACTTAAATCGTTTGCTTGAGGTCCAAGAACACAAAACTTTCAAATCTGTCCAGTTTTTGTACAGTCCTTTTGATCACCTCAATTTTTGGTTTTAATAAGTTTCTGGGTGTGAAAATTTGATGTTTTCAGTTTGCTTAAGGTATTACGAGGTTGGTAGTACTTTGTTTTCAATTTTTAAGTCATTATATTGTGTTTTTTAGCTTAATTTTATAGGTTACGTCAAAGCTATCCAGATTTGATGTTTTATACTTTGGTCTTGATTTAATGCATTTTTTATGCTATAAAATTATTTTTGTTGTTGTGATTTGTTTTTAACTGATTTATTGACATTTCAGTAGGTTTTTTTCATTTTTTTACATCATTTTATTGATTAAAATCGTTTGTTTATAGGCTGGAACTTTGAGACTGCATATTTTGACAATTTATGTTTATATAGATTAAATTTGATTGTTTGAGGCTTTAATTATGTTTTTTTCTGGATAAATATGATTTTTAGTAATCTATTGTTGTGTTAGGAGGCTTATTATAATTTTTTGTTGCCTTTAGAATTTTTAAAATAGGTTTTATTACATGTGGTTTCATGAAACACCATAGAAGACGTGATTGGTGACTTAAATTGGGGGAATTGATTTGTGCTAGTCATTAATTGTGGTATAGGTTACTATTTATCTTTAAAATAGATTTGATAGGTTGCTCTTAACTTGTAGAAAACAAGATTTGAATTACATTAATATTTCATTGTGAATTGGATTGCTTTAGGACTTGTATGTGCATTAGACATTGCATAAGGCATAAGAATTGCATTGGTTTCATTTGAGCCCTTATCTTGTATTGATTTTGATCAAGATTTGATAAGCTATATAACCTTGAGTAGAGGCTTTAGTAGACTAAGTGTGGGGCTATTTTTGTGGTCTAAAATTTGTATATTTTTATTTTCTTGTTCGGGTTACTCTTCACCCATTAGAAAAGAAGATTGATAGGTTCCTCTTGGCCTTAGAATCAAGATTGTTGGATAGGTTCCTCTTGGCCTTTAACTAATATTGTTGGAAAGGTTCTTGATGGACTTTAACCAATATTTTTGGAAAGGTTCCTCTTAAACTTTAACAAAGATTATTGTAAAAGGTTCCTCTTAGCCTTTAACAATAATTTTTGTAAAGGGTTCCTTTTGGCCTTATAATCAAGATTGTTGTAAGGGTTAATCTTCGCCCAATTTAAATAAGATTAGTTATTAGTGAATTTCCAACAAGTAGTTGGAGAAAGGACATAGTTTATATTTGGGGTAAGCCAACCTCTATAAATTTTGGTGTTCTTCCCTTCCCTTCTCTCTTTATATTTATGCTCATTGTGTTTCTTTTATTATTGCTTAAACTTGATTAATATTGGCATAAGAATAATATTCCATTTAGGTTGAATTTTGGTTTAGAGATTGAATATAATTAAAATTGGCCTAAGGTGCTTAAAGTGTTTTAATTTGTTAAGAAATTTTTAAACATCCAATTCACCCCATCATAGGTATAATAGGGCTTACAATTTGTATTAGAGCCTTTATCTCACATTTACATAATTAAGTTTTAAGTAAAGATTAGAAATGGCACATTGTTTTGGTCAAGAGGGTTTGGAAATTAATAGGCCACCTTTATTTAATGAAAATGACTTTATTGAATGGAAAATTAGATTAAGATTCTTTCTTATAAGCCAAGATTTTTATTTATGGGATTTTTTTTCAACTGGACCTCATGGTTTTTAAAGTGAAGAAAAAGTTGTTTCCTTAAAATGAAAGAGTCATGCATATTCTTCATCATGCATTAGATAGGAGTATACTTGATAGAGTTTTTATGTGCGCTATAGCTAATGATTTTTGGTGTAAATTAGAGAAAATTTTTGTAGGTGAAAATGAATAATAGGAAGATAAAGAAGAAGAAGAAGTTTAAAATGAATGCCTAGTAGTTTTGTGGAAGAGGCTCCATCATCATCAAATGTTCAAAAGGAAAGCAATGAGGTACTCTCTTACTTAAATGATGATGAAAATAATGCTGAATATAATGAAATCCCATTTGAAGAATTAGTTTAAGTTACAAAAGCTCTTAAAGTGAAAAGGAATAAGATTTCTTCCAAGTTTAAGGAATGCAAGAAGTTATTGAGTAATCTTAGGATGGAAAATGATAAATTAAAGAATGATTTGCATGTTGTAGAATCTAATAGTGTGAATATTGCTTTAAATGACTGTATGATTGAAAATGATATATTAGTGATTTGAATGAAGGTTTGATAAAGGAATTGTATCCATGTTTACATGAGAATGAGAAGATGAAAGTTGAATTTCATGATGTGTTAGAATCCAAGAATGCATGCATATTATAAATTGATAGATTGAAAAATGAAATGAATTACATGTTAGAGTCTAAGAGTGTGGTTGTTGGCATGCATAATAATAAACATGATTTGTTGCATGAAAATGAATCTTTAAGCCCTTAAAGAATCATTGTCTAAATTTATAAAGGGAAAAGAAAAGTTAGATTGCGAGCTAGGGGGCCAAAATGTTTCTAATGATAAGCATAGTTTAGGCTTTGTTGATAAAAATGTTTCTAAGGATGCCAAAACTATTTTTGTAAAGGGCATAAGCTTAAATGATGAAATTTTTTCTAAGCCCTCATTTGATAATGGTGCATCATCTTCAAAAGCTCATACTAGGCCATCCTTTAAGAATGTTGCATCTTCATCTAAATTTCATGCTAGGAAGAATAATCATGCATTGATATGTGCATCTAATTCAAAGGTAAGCAAGAATGTGCATGAAACAAAAAAATAAGCATAATTTCTTTAGGAATGCACAACCATCTCATAATGATGCATTTTGGACCTATGGTAGGTAAAAAGGTCCCAAATCTTCTCATTTTTCTAATGTGAATATGCATAATCCTATGAAAGGATCATATTCACATCCTAGGAAAGACTTTCAACAAAGAAATGACATGCATACATTTAGGCTTCTTGACAGGCATCTTATGTCTCTACATTGTCATACTCGCTGTAAGCATATTCTTAAGGCTAGAGGCATGTATCAATCACATCCTAGAAGACCATTTTGTCAAGAAAAGAATGTAGATAATATTAGGCCTTATTTTAGACCATTTAGGAAAAATGGGCCAACCATCTAACATTCTCATACATCTAGAAATGTGTCCCATACTAATTCTAAGCCATTAAACATATTTCATTCATATTCTAGGCATAGCATTTGTCAAGGAAGAGCATTTAGAGATGTTAGACCTAGAAATGCATTTAATCTCATGTTAGGCAAAATGACATGTTTCATATACATAATTGCATAATGCATTCTCATAACTCTCATTTGCATAACTATTATCCTAAGAGAAATAATTTTAATATGAGAAATGCATTTAGGCATCAAGATCATAGGTTTTATGACCATATGCATAATATTACATATATTTGTAGCTTTTCTGGCAAAGTTGCTCATATAGAAAATTTTTGTTTTATTAAGTAAAGAATGTTAAGAAAACTTTCAAAGGTTTGGGTTAAAGAAGGTAGGAAGGCTAACCCCCAAAGACCCAAGTTAATGTGAGTACCTAAAGTTTATTAAGTTCTTTATTTTATAAGTCAACATCTATCTGTGCTAAATTAGTGTCAAGCTAGGAATAAAGAAGAAGTGATATCTCTAAATTGAAGTGGAATGAAGAAAGATCACCATGTGCCCTCACATAAGCTTACAAAGAAACATATTATTGAACCAAGTGAAGAGTAAAGGACTTGATATCAAATGGTGATGCAAAAGGAGGTATTCCTATATTCTTATTTGATAGTGTATAGCTTGACATGATCTTTGGATGATTGTCTTTGATTTGAAAAAGTTGAGCTTAGTTGTTTATTTTGAATTGAACAATGTATTCTTATGTTTAGGGGGAGCCATTGAATGCTAATGTTAGAACTACTACATGTTAGCATTAAAATTCATTGCATAATCTTTGAAATGAGCCATTTCATATTAGTATTAAAGCTATTGCATGTTTCGGATTAAAAGACTTTGCATAATTATTATAATTATCACATTGCATTATAAATTATAATTGTTGCATGAATTTTAAAATAGATGTTTTACATTGATTTTAGCATATGACTTATTTTGAAAAGGATGCATTGAACATTATTTTAAAATATTTGTTGAAATTAGTATAATATTTTGTTTTGTCAATTGGTATAATATTTTTTAAATTTTCAATTGTTACAATATCTTTAAATTCTCAATTGGTATATTTTCTTACATTTGGTATCAATTGGGGTCATACTCTCACAATTGGTATTACTTTTGGTTTTTACAATTAGTATCATCTTTTTACAAATGTTTACCATATTATTTTACAATTGGT
>JAOXYD010000009.1:13757737-13781546 GCA_028565735.1 Pinacopodium congolense | reverse complement strand
ATACATTGTTATAATATATTATAATTATTATGTAATTATTAATATTATAATATAATATAGTAATATTCTTATAATATTGGAATTATTTTTAAAGTATGTTAAAAAATTTAATAAAGGTAATTTTGTAAGATAAGAATGTGTCTTTTAAATTTGTGGAATTTATTTGCAAATCCTAACTATTTTAGTGGAATTTAGATTAATTATATTAAATTTCATAAAATTCAAATCTTAAAATTGAAATAAATAATTTTTTTTTCAAATATAAAAATTTAAAATTGCAATGAGACTCTTAAGAGAGAAAAGTTGAGTTCCCCGATAGCCGTTACCATTTGAACGAATGACTTACATTGAACACAGAATCCAATCCTTTTATCGAAGGAAATAGAAGTCAAACAATGAAAAGAAGAATTGAATTTTTTTAAAAAAAAACCCTTGGGGGAAGAAATGAGTAAGCAGAGAGTTGCCACGTGAACAATATGTGGGCCTACAGAGGCAACGTTTTTATCTTGACCCAAAAAACATAAGCGTATGATGTTTTTTGTGAACTCGTGGGATGTGCTACCGAGGAAAAGACAGCAAATTTTGCCAAATACAAAATATATCATTTTCAGTTACATAATTAATGCTGGGTTTTTCTTGTCATAAATTGCCACTCACTCTCACATCTGCTAGATTCTCACTACTGCTTTAGTGCTTTCCCTTTAAAGAATTAGGCGAAGAAGAACCCCATCTCACTCAAACTCCATTTCTCACTGCTGAGAGCACTTCTTGGTAATGACCCAACTAAACACTTTTTATTCTTTCTTTTATGATCACTTCAAATTTCAGGTTGATCATTTGCAACTGTTGTTGATTTTGATGTTCCTTTTCCTTATTGTTTCTCAACTATGAATTAGCGTCAATTGTGATGGGTAAGACTAAGATTCCAATTTTCCCTTCTTTTTTTTCCCCCCCACTTGGAGAAGCTTTTATATTTGATATTTAAGAGGGAATTGGTCTAAACAAGAAAGAGCTTGGGATGTAAGAGCTTGAATATATCAATAGAAATATAATTATCCTTGTTGATGATTATGAGTCTTTACTTCACACTTGTTTCCATGCTTGGTATATTAAGTTCATAAAAGATGACAATTGTGCTTGTTGATTTAGTTTTCTTTCTCCTTTTTTCAATTGAAATCTTTGAAAGCATTCAGAAGATTCAAGTTGTTAACCCACTTTTGTATTCTTAAGGTATTCGACAAGTTTTAGATCTTTGTTGTATAATTGTGTAGTGGTACAAGGGTGATAGATTTAGTGTGGTTTAGAAATAAACTAGATTATGCAATCTAGATCTTTCCACTTGTTCTCAAATAATAAGTCAAAATTTTACTTGTGACTATTATAATTATGATTGAAAGTTTAATTTACCATTGCTATTTTTTCGCGCGCCAAAGAAAGTTTTAAATTTTTGTTAGTTACTTTTTATTATGTTTAATATATTTTATTTATATAATAAGTAAGATTTTACTTCAAGTTGTTATATTTTATAACCATTATTAGAGTTGATTTATAGCGAATATTTCCACATAAACCTTAAAATATGTAATAAAAGAATAGCAACAAGCTCTATTTGACTAATCTCCCAATTTATTAATAGATTATTTTACATTGTTTATTGATCAATTTAATTAAATTAACAAAAATAAAATAAAATTTTGCTTTATGAAATTGTCAACACTTAATTCCTTGGTGCTAACTAAGCAAGTTAATTAGTTCGATTCTAAAATGTTTTCATAAAAGGTCACAATTATGGTTGTTATCACAATTGTAAATCTTTTTATGATTGTTATTATAATCTTCTTTTATACTTATAAATGCCATTGCTATTAATGTGAGTTCAAGTGATATATAATATCTTAAACTCCAAAAATTTTAATTTCATAAATTGTTGTTGCATTAACCCTCATGATTGTGTAAACAATTATCATACATTAAAACTTTGTAGAATATCATTACTTAACTAACGTAGTTGATGCATTATACTAGTAAATGATTTCTCTTCAACTTATCAATTTAGTTAATTGAATAGTATTCATTACCATTAATTGATTGAAAATCTTGTTGATCCCTTCATTTTTTCCCTTTCTTGTTATATATATTATATATCCAAGAATGCAAAATGGCCAAAAGGAAGTATTGGAAGAATGAGGATGCCTCTAATTCTTCCGATAAGAAGCAAAATAGCTCCATCGAAATTCCATATCTCCCTGAAGCCGTCATCTTCAACATACTGATTATGATCCCTGCTCATCTTCTGGGCTCCATGAGACTGGTTTGCAAGCTTTGGGCTGATCTAATTAACATGCCCTTCTTCGCCGAATCGCATCACCACCATGCGAGGCCTGGTCTTTTTGTTCAAAGCAAGCAATTCCCTTACACTGGCCGCTTCTTAGAGCGGGGAAAAGACGGAGAATTTTGTATAACCCCCATGGCCCGTCGATACCCAGGACTAATGTACAGTAGCATTAAAGGCTTATCATTGATGACTGATCCTCGGAGCAAGCTCATATATGCATTAAATCCCTTCACCATGCTCGGCGTGAAAGTTACCCCACCGGCTATATGCCCCAGTAGGGAGAATTCTGGTTGTGGAATTGTATACAAAAATGGGGTTTACATATTGGTCTGGGGCTTTCAGGACTCAGAAATGGCCGCTCGTTTCTGCGTTTTAAGACTTGGGATCGATCATGACTGGAGGAAAATCGAAGCTTCAATCCCATATTATGGAATATACATGGAAAACCAGCCTATCTCCATAGGAGGAGGGTTTCTGTGTTGGACGATAGGTCGACAGAGAGATACAGTGATCATGGATACTAACAACGAAAGTGCCCGTGTTTTAAGGATCCCTCGTGGAAGAGCTACTCCATTGGCGTTCCTGAAGAAAGGGGAATACCTCTGCACAGTCACAGAAAATCTTGCTGTTTATTTGATCCATATATTGAAGGACGTGAGGAGAGGGCAATGGATTCGATACCACAGGTTTGATTTTGCTCGTACGAGGGAATTCATGTTCACGTCTTACTTGAGGTTCGTTGGTTGGACGAGCGATGAGCAAGAATTGATAATGTTGGCTTGCAAGGCGAATGATACATTAACTTGTCTTGCTTATAATTTGAAGACTCGAAAGATTCGATGCGTTGATGGGTATATGGATTCAGGTGACAACGTGCAAGTTCATGCCAATACTTTTAGATCAACGAGTTTTGGGTTAGGTTAGAAAGTTTGATTATTATCTCATGTGAGTTGAATAAAACCACAGCTTGTTGCTTTCTTGGTTCTTCCAATTTATCCAACAGATTTAGAACACTTAAGGCCCTCAGTTTTTTATTTTTATTTTTGTCTAATTTCATAGGTTTTTATATGGTTTTTTTATATTTCTATGTTATTTTTCTAATTTGATGTCATTTTTTCGATTTTTGTATTAAAAAAAATCAAAATCAAAATCAAAACGAAATAACTCCTTAAGGTATACGTTTGTATGTTGTGCTTTTCAAATTTTCGTTCATCCTACATATGAGAATTATATGGTTGTTGTCTTCTTATTTGTCGAAGCATTTTAATCATTTCATACGGTGGTAATTGTATATAATCACCATTTGTCGGCATTTGATTTCATAATAAAGGTGAAATTCCCAACCAAGAATGAAATTTGAGGGTTTCAAAACGATTAGATACCGTTCTAATTTCAACTATAATCGATGTCAATGCCAGCACCTACTGAAAAATCAAAAGTTTTTTAGATTATAAGGAGAGTATAGTGATAAGATTAAAATTTACAAGATGTTTGGTATTGTTGTTGGTTGTAATTTTTTGTTGTGATTTTTATATTTTATATTAATTTTTGTAAATTTTTTTTAGTTTATATATTTTTTTTTCAATTTTTACTGTATTAATGTGTTATTTTTTTATTTTTGTGATATTTTATTTGATTCCTATATTAAAAAAAAAAATGAAAACCAAACAACCTCTAAAGAAATTGCTTAACAACAAAGTCGGCTTCATGCTTGATTATACGTTCTTAGATGGTCCAGAGAAAGCTGGATGGCCCAGTCTCCAGAATATGTAGGACATCATTGACTTGGACTGTCCTGCACCTCATGACTAGACACATTATCTAGTTCAGAAGTTGGAATATCCAGTATGTGCACCTTACTACCAAGTCCTTTTAACCAACTTTTGAGGCATTAAATTCATGCTCAATTTTTGGGCAAGAAAGATAACAGAAAAATAATGTAGTTAGGTAGTCATGAGCTTGGTATCCATAATAACATTGAACTTATGAAGATGTTACATCATAGTAATAAGTTTGCATGAAATTAAACTATGATGGTAATGGTTAAATTACAAATGTTTTTACTTTAAGCCACTGCCATATAACCTCTTCATTAAATATTTGATTCAGGGCTTAGTTTGGTCTAAAGATTGCCAATGACTTGAGCATGGAAAAAGCTTTCAAGCTTGAATGAGTCTAAATTGGATCAACTTTGATATTAAATTCAAGCTCGATTATACCTAACTTCGAATGGATTCAATTTAGGTTTGAAAAAAATTTGTTAATATTACTTGTGTTCAAAAATTTTGTTAAATTTAAGTTTGAACCTCATTAAATCCGATTTAGCCTGTTGACTTTAGAGCTCTAATTTGTCATCCCTAGTTTAATGTAACAATGTTCAAACACTTGTTTGTAGCCTATACAAAGTTAAAACAAACTAAAATTCAGAAATTCACTCATACTGTGGAAATTTCTCCCATCTTTGTTCTTGTTTTGATACTTATCTCAATGGTATCGATTTATTTCTTATTGCTGTGGTAATATGCTACTGAAAACTTAAGCATTAGTAATTTTTTGCTTGTTACATTGTAATGAAATGACCTTTTTCTCCTTGTTTTTTGTATTTTGCTAATAGCAAAGGATGAACAATTCCATGTTCATTAACGATTCACTAAGCTCTGAGATGCTTGTTAAAAGTAATTGAAGTAATAATGTTTCTGAACATTATGCTTAAGAAGGCATAAGGGAGGAACTTGAGGCCATAGGATCCCGAAAATCAAAGGAAATAGAAAGAAGAATTTAGGAAAGTAAAGATTAAGATTAGAACTAAAACTAAAACTATAGGGTTGAATTAGGAAGTGAAAACAATATAATTTATGTTCATACAAAGGCTCTTCTATCTCTTCCACTTAACCTGATCTCCAATGCACTACTACTTTTAATCCAAATAGCTTCCCATTGGAGAAGAATTTCAATCAAATATTGAGCCAGACTACTTTTGTGTAATATGAAATTCCATATATTCATCTTTTAGTAAATACAAATTGTTTATTATAAGCAATATTATATTATAAACCTGAATTTCCATAGAAACTTCGACTCAAAAGTAACAGACTAGTTAGAGATGACCTCTTTCCTCTTTTTATGGGTTTTGTTAATCATTTTTGTAGTTTCAAGATAACCATAAACATAGTGTCAAAAACTAGTCATTTTGTTATGAAAAATGATATAAGTGGAAAATATTTAAAATATTTTTACATATTTAAAGTTATTTATTGATATGTAAATAATGGTTAGGTCATTTTTTAGTGTAATTACTACATTTTAGTGTATACTAATTCCAACTACCATAACGTTTCAAGTAGCATTGAAGTAACATCG
Source organism: Pinacopodium congolense (assembly GCA_028565735.1). Taxonomy (NCBI): domain Eukaryota; kingdom Viridiplantae; phylum Streptophyta; class Magnoliopsida; order Malpighiales; family Erythroxylaceae; genus Pinacopodium; species Pinacopodium congolense. Next base: position 13,775,851 of record JAOXYD010000009.1, on the reverse strand, counting down.
AATAGAAAATTTAGAGGATATTTAGTTGAATTGTATATTGTAATTTTTGTATTAATTTTAATTTTTTTTATTTTTATGTTATATTAGTGCTTTTTTTTCGATTTTTATGTTTTAAAAATTAAAAAACTAAAACTAAAAATCAAAACTCAACTAAACAATCCATTAACTTACATTAGAAATTATCATTAGGACTAATGATTAAAAGGACCTTCATTTCTGATGGTTTTAAGGAGATTAGAACTTCGAGGCCTCTAGACTTCAAGACCCCTCTCCCTAGACCATCATAAGCTTAAAATAAAGCAACCCATAGTATATAATATATAGTCTTGAACCTTCAAACAAACAGTACAGTAAATAACAGCTGATTGAAAGAGCGAAGAAAAGAGAAAGTAGAGCATATAAACCCTAAGAGCACGGCCCCATAGTTAATATGGCATTACACCAACGTTGGCAGGAGCGAAACACCCGTCTTTCATGAGCACATCATCTCCTTCCTGAAGAATTTTTTTTTTAAATAAAAAAACAGATTATTCAGTACAGTTTAAACATACGAATCAAAAAGTCTGGCAGGAATTAGGGTTTTCAGGTACACCTGCTGGCGAAGGTTGGGTTTCTTCACGGGTTGTTCAGGCATGAGTCCGAAGTGGATGTGGGGGAAATGGGCCCACTGAGAGAAACAAAAAATGGAATCACAGATCAAGAACAGTTGAAATCTAATGAGGAAGCTATGTGGAACCCTAGTTAGTGAACAACAATGGAGTTTTTTTTCTTTTAAACTCACATTCTTTGCTGCTGCACTAAAAGCCTCTCTGTGGCTTATATCTGGGTTTCCAGCTTTGATGCGTTGGATCTCGTCCCTGCACATCAAATTCAAATCCATACACATCAATAACGAATCCACCATTAAAATCATTTTCTTCAGTTGGGTAATTGTGGTTTTTGGGTTGAAGATTAATTACTTGATAAAACGGTTGTAAGCAGATGGGACTCTCTGTCTTTTCTCTGGAGCTGGACATGGAAAGCACAGACATAACAAAGACAAACAAACAGACAGAAACATTAAATCACTTCGCTGACTTTGTAAAAAGATATCTGATTTTTCTTTTCTTTTTTATCTCTCTCTCTTTCTCCATCATTGCTTCATCATAATCTTTTTGAGATATATCTATCTATCTATCCATCAATCAATTCATGGGTATCCCCCATATCTATAGTTCCGGGGGAGAAAAAAAAGGAAGGAAAGAAAGAAACCCACTTCCTTTCTCTCTCTAGCGGGTACAAATATGCATGTGGAGACAGAAAAAAATTTGTAGCAAAAACAGTTTTTGCATGATGAGATAAACACATGCATGACAAAAATAGGATAACCAATTTGAGTATAAAGATATAACATCTTTGTGAATTGAAACTACTGGTGCAGTTAGAGTGTGCGCCTATGGAGTCCTCGGAAAAATTATGAAATTTAGAGATAGCTGTAGATCTGCTGTAGGCTTTCTGTAGCACGAATAACATGGGAAAGAAAGGGCAAGCATGACACGAGTGTCCTAAAGATTCTTGCTACATGAAAACAAACCAAGAAAGCTGTCGAGAACTGTTGAGTAAGTGTATAATGTCTAACTGGCTTTTTCAGCTTACGAAAGCTAAAGTTGCAAATGTTGGAGTTTGCCACCGAAACAAGAAACAGAAGAGAGCAGATTACTAAAGAAAACACATGGACATGAAGGAGAATCTCACGTCTGTTCACCGCCGGTGGTTTGGGGATCTCTTCAACTCCTCCGCGAGCTTGCATAACAGGCTCATTAGGGCCGTTAACTTGGTTCATCAGCAAATTTGATGGTGCTGTGCTTCGAATTTCCTCCTATAACAACAAAGAATTTACTATGAGCTTGTGTTAGAGAAATTCAAAGTACTACTACAAGTCCACAACAGGAAACAAGAAATTTGTTTCAGAAACATTGTTGCCAAAAGGTCATCTCATCATAAGCCCCATTTGCAGAAATGCATTGACCAACAATCTAATGTCAACGCGTGGGGAGTTTTTAAGCATGGCTGGTATAGTCGTTATACCAGGAGATTCTGAGGATTGAAGAAAGCATGGCCAAGTTGAAGCTGGTTAGCTGCAGGAAGAAGGAGACCACGCATGTTGACTGGTAGAAGGTTGCTGCAGTGTCCACATCGGACGGTGACAGTCTTGAACAAGCTAGTGCAGGGAACACTCACCTAAGAAACCCATCATTAAAGAAAAACATAATAAAACTTTCAAAAACCTAAGAAAGTCATTGAAAAAAAGACCTTAAAAACAGAAGAAGACGGGGATAACACAAAGAAAGAAAGATTATATGGAGCCAGAAAGAGTAAGATAAGAATAAAAGGGGAGAGGGAGGGGGAAGAAAAGACAGATAGAAAAGAAAAAGATACCGCGAGGACAGTGTCACAAAAGTTGCATTGGACGTAACAGAGCTGTTCGGAGGAGGATGAGAGGTGGTCCGGTGAAAAGGCAGATGATGAGGAGGACATGTTTCTTTTCTTTTCTTTTCTTTTTTTCCTTTTCTTTCGCTTTTCAAGACTTCTGATTGTGATTTGATTGATGGGTATTGGACTGATCAGCGGATGTTTTTGATAGACAGGAAAATCCTCTTCTTGGATCTGATCTTCTTGATTGTAGAGTTGTTACTATAGATATAAAGGAAGAGGTGGGTGTGTGTGTGTACGTGAGAGAGAGACAGAGAGAGGGGAAAGGGAATAAAATTTTGCCACTAATATAGTAGAAGATAGAGAGCAGAAACTCCAAAGGGCACTTCCATCTCTAACACTTCCCTTTTGTAATAATATTTTAAATTCAAAGTTTTGAACTTACTTTCTAATATTTTTAATAATGTTGTAAATTGTCTTTAAATACTAATTTCATTATATTTCATTAGCAAATCATTAAGTCTATATTGTTAAGTTTTTATTGACATTTACTATGTTAGGTGTCTAGACTAACAATATGTTAAAAGGAGTGATGTTAAAAGGTAAATTATACCATTTACAAATATTAAGAAATAAAATAATATTATAAAAAATTTAAGAAATAAGTTAGATATTTTTTAAGCAAAAAAATATATGCCGGACGAGCTCACGATTTAACTAACAAATTTATTATGTTAAATAATAGAATGTATATAAATATAAAATAGTAATTCAACTAACAAATAATTATAGAAAGTCAATGCTATCAATGAAAAAATGCTATATATATATATATGCTTAGAATAACAAATATATTTTATTAATTAATATGTATTTTTAAGATATATAAAAGTATTTTAATCTAATAATTGGAATTTATTTTGTATTTGATTGTCTTCACTAAATTAGTTTTTCCATGACACATCTCAATTAAGCAAGTTTATATTTTTTGTTTAAAAACACCAAAAATAAGAAAGAAAAATAAAAAATACAACAAAAAATAAAAGTGGTACTAAGTAACTCATTAGCGTTTAGGAGGTAAATTATACGTTTCAGCCAGTCGTAAAAAGGTAAATTATACTATTTTATAACTATTAAAAAATAAATTGGTATAATAAAAATGTTAAAAAATAAATTAAATATTTTTAAATTGCTAAGAGTCCAAAATAAACATTTTAGTCGCTTTAAATGATTTTGTTGTCGTTCATGTTTTGTAGTTTGTACAGGTTGTTGATGTATCATAAACAGTGACACAGTAGTATATAGCAGAGATAGAGATAGAAAGAGGAAGAGAGTGTGAGTGTGTGTATGCATTCAAAGTCTTGAGGTTAGAGACCAAAGGGAAATGAATGGTTGGCATTCCCAATGGACTCCTTATTATGTTTTGTGTTTATGCATAACAGAGAGAAAGAGAGAGAGAGAGAAAGAAAGAGAGAGAGCAGAGGCGGCAGAGGTGGGGGAGAGGTGGTGGGGGGTAGGGAGGAAAACGACGTGTGCATGGGCTTTGCTCATTCACCTGTTGTTTTCACAGTTAAGATGGGCTGTAAAAATTAAAAACCCTTTCTCTTTTCTTTTCGATTTTCTCGGTTCTCTACAATTCCATTGTGATTCCACACTCTAGACCGACCACAAGAGGCTATAAATTCTCTTTTCAACTAGATCCTGTTTGATTTTTAATATTATTTTTTTTCAAATAAAATGGTTTTAACTCTTAAGACTAATTTTAGCTGAAGTTTAAACCTCTAAAATATCTTTTATACCATGGTCATTGTTCTAATTAGCTCTATGCATGTGATTTGTTATTAAAAAAAATTGCAATAATTAATGCGATGTTTAATTGAGTTATGAATTGTTATTTTTTTGTTGTAGTTAGTTACGTTTTTGTATTAGTTATTATGTTTTTTTAATTTCTATATTGTATTAGTATGTTTTCTTTATCGACTTTTGTATTTAAAAAAATAAGAAACCAAAATACAAAACTAAAGCCCAACTAAATAAGACCTAATGATATTATGAAATATCAGTCAACCATAAACCTCCCAATTACTGGATGTAAGTCTTCACGAAAAAGTAAGAAATTTTGAATATTTTAAATAATTCAAAGTAAAAAATAGAGTTACTCTCTCAGTAAAATTGAGATATAATTAAGCCAAAAAATCCCATTTCAAGATAAATTCACAAAGAAGTGGGATCTCTTTAAAATCTACTCCAGTATTTTGTAATTGATTAATTGGTAATGATAAGTGGATAGTGTCAAAAACCTTCAAGTTGGTTAAAAAAAAAGCAAAACTTAAAAATCAAGAGTTGTTTTTTTTCTCTTTTAATATTTTTAATTCGTTAAGAGCTTGTTTTGAGATGTAAATCTAAATTTTGAATTATTGATTACAATTTATATTATAATTGTAGTCTATTACAATGATTACAAATGGCACACAAATAGCTAAAAGTAATTTTAACATAATGGTTATAAAATTAAAAAAAAGAAGTTATTGTTTTAATGATCCTTGTGATCGTCATAATTAATATTACCTATTCTTAAAGCAATATGAATGATTTATTAGCATGAATGAATAATGCAAGTAAAATTTTACTATAACGACAACAAAATTACAAACATTATGATCATGTTGTGAACTATTTATTGCAAACATTATGAGTTGTAAGACATTAATTCAAATATTCATAAATGTATGTAATAACGGAGTTTTATTTTTATATAAAAAAGATGATATAATTGATGCCGATAGAGTCCAAATCCTCAAGAGTTAAGTTTACCCTAGACATAAAGCCCTGAATGGCGGGCACCTATACTCTACGTGGTCTCGCTTTGACTTCTAGATATTGTCAGCTCCCACTGTCCCAATCCCAATCCCGAATTCCCAATCCCAATCCCAACCCTAATCCCAATTCCCAGTTAGCCGACTTGATTTAGCTGTGGATTCATGTGTCTTTTCACATTAATCATAACTCCATTTGTTTTAGGCACCTGATCCTGATCCCGATCCCTATTCATTTCATTACAGTTAGATGCTGGCGAAACCTTCGAAATCGGGTAGCCTAAACTGTAGTTATAGTTAGAATCTCAAGTCTCCTACTCCTGATAATTCACATCGTAGTACCCTTCAGCTTTCTCGGCTAGTTCTTTAGTTGTTTCTTATCAAGGACTTCGTATATTCATTAACAATATAGACACACAAAAAAAAAAAAAAAAGGAGGAAGGAATCTAACAATACTTTAAAAATGGAAACAAATATTAAAGTAGTAAAATGAGAGGTTTAAAATTTAAAGATTTAATAACTATTAATCTAATATAATTGTTATAAAGTCGTATAGGATTAATTAACAAATTTAAATAATATTTAGTTATGATTCAGTTTTTAAGGGTAATTAATTAATTTTAATAATGAATCGACAAATTTACAATTAAACTAATTAATTTTATCTTAAAATCGATTAATTTTGCTATTTAATCGGCAGGTTTTAACTGTTAAATTGTCAGTATATTATCGAAATAGCTGATTTTTATGTATAAGGAGTGAATTATAAACTCGAACCGACTTCCTAGTTGATTTTTCAATTAAATCGATTGAATTGATTGGTTTGATTTGATTTTATAAAAAATAAAAGCTACAACCAATTATTTTTTTATGGAATTAGAATTGGACTCCCCAAAATTGTTTAGATTATTTAAGTACAAAATTAGAAGATAATTATTATAAACTTTCTCATTAAAAATTATTTAATGTTATTTTGCATTCTATTCAAACGAATAAAACATTCCATTTAATTTTTATGTTGGAATTGTATGTTAATAATTTCGAAGGATTTTTAAAAAATTAATATATACAATCAACTATCACATCTGGCTTGTACATTTAGTACAAAAATAACTTTTTATTTTATTCGAGCCAAACACAATGTTGATAACCAGTACTTCTCTATTGCTAAATTAAGTATGGTAAGCAATGATCTGGCCCTCTTCACTAATTTAAATTTAAATTTGCTCTATATCATTCCCAGTGAATTTTCTCTTTTATTAACCCCAATTTTCTTCTTTTTGTGTTTGGGCTATACCAACACCACCTATTCCATGCCTCAAGCTATAATGTAACTACACCACGAAATTGAAATGAAAAGGAACTGAAAAATCACAAGCTTTGGTCATACTCGAGAATGGATCATACAAATTTAGTTGGGTTGTGAGTTGTAGTTTTGTGTTGTGATTGTTGTATTTTTATATTAGTAATTGTATTTTTTTATCAATTTTTATGTTGTATTAATGTGTTTTCTTTATCAATTTTTATGTTAAAAAAACAAAAAATCAAAATTAAAAACAAAAGTTAAACTAAAAATGACCTTAATCAGGAACTCGGGATCCGATTTATCACATTAAAAAGAGAACTATGGGTGACATTTTTGGACTTACAACAGTTGGTATTGGTGATTTTATTCGTCATTAACCTCACAAAATTATCAAAATAATTTTATACAGTGAATTAGTAAATTGAATATTTATTACATAAAAGAACATTATAATAATTTTACCATACTAAAAGCCACAAGTGTTGTCCTCAAGCTATTGCAAGAGAAACGAGGGACTGTTGCTCAAAATTGGCCACCCTTTTAACACCATTTCCGCGTATTTAGATTGAAGTCACCGCCACATTATTGTAATAAATACAACCAGGATTGCACAAAAGGCATTGAAGCTTTCATATTTTGCTGACGGATTTGACCACTCACATCTCTCTCTCCCACGCATATGTACAGAGATACGTAGTTGTCAGTGACACCAGAAGACAGAGATACCTTTTAATTTAAATCTTTTTTTTTTCTCTTTTACTTTCGTTTGTCCTTGCATTAATTTCTCTGCCTTTTAGAGGCTAGAGCCCTTTAGCTCTATATTTTATTTTAGGCCTCTGCCTACACTACATAAACTGTAATAGGGTTCACTTTTTATTACAAGAAACTTGCAAGGTAAAACCCAATTTTTTCTGAAAAAGATGGCTGGCATTTCTCTAAAACTTTTGAAAACTATCACCATCCAGCCCTCATGTGTGCAAAAAGGTTTTCTATCCCCCAAGTTTGCTCTTAAAGGTAAATTCAGTGTAACTGTTGCAAACTATATCCAATCCTGTGTGAGTATGTTAGAAAGCTTGTTGAAGCTGTTTACACAATGGATTATCCCCTATCTTTACCTCTTTAAGTAATATGGGGAACTCTATTTGAAGTTCTTAAATCAATGGTGGCACTCAATAAAAACTTGATTCAATGCTACTGACAACTAAATTGATCTATATCCTTTATTAGGTTTAATATGGGATTCTAGATGGTATGTCCTCTCTCCATTGATGGACTTGCAGGGTTTGGTTGATTCTTCATTCAATGGAAGATAGCTTGAGGAGGCCACCAGGATCTTATTTTTACTGCCTTGATGAATGTTATCGATTTCTTGCATATTGAGATAGATATTTGGATTAAGGAGACAGAAGATGATGTAGGGAAGATAGATCACGACATTTCAGCTTCTATGTACTTTCTTTTTCATCAGGATATGTACATATTATATGGATGGAGATCAGACTTTAGACGTAAAATGATTAAACCATCTAAGGAGACTTTCCATGACAGAAGCTATCTATCTCTCCAATTCCAAGTACATTTCCAATCTTGTTCTCTCATCTGCTTCGCCTGATGATAGAAATTGGTGATGATGGTGTCCTTCCAATCATTCCATTTACCCTCCTTTTGCAAGATTTGGCAGTCATTTTCTACCAGGCATCTCATGTTATAGATTAGATTTCTAAATTGCATAACTTTCTAAAACACAATTAGTGTCTTCATTAGACAGGCTCCATTCACCACATGACAATCATGTGGGACCTATTATCTAACCTGTCATTGCTAAATCATCAAGAGAGATGTTTCACTGGAAGAGCGCTACTTTTATAGCTAATAGATATACTTTAATAGCTAAGAGAAGGTTATCTACGTCTATCAGTTGACAAGAACAACACACATCTAGGCAAATGTGTCGTGCATTAGGGTAATTATTCACAAATCAAGCCATAATCTTGATTAATTCTATGCGTCAAACCCAAAACTATTTGTGTAAGAGCAAGAGATTCTACCAGCAAATTTGTTCAGATTTCTTTCTCTACACCCTGTAAGGCTGAGTTTCTGCATCCTACAGAATGCAGAAAATTGTTGAATAAAATAACTTGATATAAAGAGTGGGATAATGCTAATGATGTCCAGTTCTGTGGCTGAGCTAAAGCCACAGTTACAAGTCTTACAATCTTCCATATGTGATCAAAAGATTTCTGAAAACGTCCTGCAACAAGTAGAAAATGCAACGTGAAAATTAAATATGGTCGCCACTGTTTTAGTGTCATCAACGACCAGAGAGGCATAGCTGCTCGTACTCGTAGGCATTAAACATTAATCTTGAGGAAGAGTTGAGTTCTTGGAGATGGGCCTACGGCGTAAGAAAAGTATTATATAATTGTTGATTAAAAAGGCTATTAGAGACATAGAGAAGAGATGAGAGTATGGAAAGACAAAATAAGGCACAGTACACTTATCACAATTACGTAACTACACACAGAGTTAACACACACTATCTCACTTCCACTATTTCATGTAAAAGAAAATGTCAGCCACTAGGGTCGTAAAAATGCAATTGGCTTCAAATAAGAGAGCATACGTACATTGCATGCACAAAGATAGATGAATAGCTGTCTCTGTTAATTGTAAAAAGCCTGTAGGAACACAAACATAGACACCCACTTTCTCTCTTTCACTCGCTCAATGGGGTAGAAATCCAATAAAGATGGCATTTATAGAGCTGTGCGGCTTCTTTTGGCATCAGAAAGGCCTGATAAGTAGGGTGGTGTGGCATTGTACAATTTCACAGTAATGAGAAGTACGTACTTTAGCTGAGTCGTGGTGGGAGAGGTGTGGTACTAAGTTCTCTGTTCGTGCATAGATACCCACCTTTGGCTTTTTCTCAAGCTATAACCTGGAGACATCCTGCAAAAGACATGAAAGTAAGCTCCGTTTCTTGTTTGTATTTGTACATCACTGCCATGCTTTACTGATACCCCCCATTAAAGGTATAAATTCAACTCACCAAAATGCCGGTTACATCATAAAGCCTTTTATTTTTCTCTTGTTCATAAATTTCCCATTCTTACCTCTAGATCATACATTAATAAAGGAATCAGCTAAAAGCAGAAACAGAGAGATAGACCTACTCATTGATCTCCAATTCTTTTCATGATTATCATTCGATAGATCCTCTTCACACAATGATTATGGTTTCTTTTCTCTACTTTCTTTTGTCCTTTTGGAGTCAGCGAAGTGGCCAAGTTTGTGGAAACTCTTAATGGCAATAAAAATTTTGGGCCACAAGTGTTGGCCCCGAGCTTGAGGAAGAAATGACATCAAAGAAGAAGCCAACAAGCCCAAGTTTAAGCACATCCCATTGGATTTGTATAGCTATTCAAAGACCCAAAAGCTTACTAATAATCCTGACTACGAACAATTTGACCTTGCTTTAGTGCCAGGTAAGCTCTTCAAGTACATCGAAATGTCTATAAATGTTGGCAGGCTTGAACTATCGTGGAAGGCAACAATGGAGAGTTAAAACAACTTCAAAATTCCTTCTCGGGCGCACCAAATAGATGTTGGGAAAACAAAAATATAGCACCATCTAACCAGCAAGGACAGGGCATCCAAGCTCCGCCAAAATGTTTTTAACTGAAGATGCATTGGTGCCAGACAAGGAATTACCATTCTGAGTTATGGTTCCTACGTTCTTTCCTTCGTATCTAATGCTCTTGTGACTGGATTTTTCAGATAGGAATCCCTACATCAGCCAACTATCGGCATAGCAATCCAGTAGAAAATGACGTGGAATACCATTTGCGTATTGGCGTCGAGCTAATGTCAAATGCTCCAGTACAGAAACCAACCTATCCTAACAAAGTACTGAAGTATTTTGGAAAATCACCAGTATATGTTGTTTGACAGTATTAACAGGTCATTTTGAGAACCAATAGATAACAAGAAACAACGTACAAGCTACAACAACGGCATATAGTATAAGAGCGTCTCTTGATCTGCGCCTCGTGATAGAACCTTAAAGAAAAGGGAAGAAGTAGTAAATCAATACCCTAAAGGGGCAAAGAAGAAAATGAAGTAACAAATATAGAATACTTCATAGAACTATCTAAGTAGGCCTCGAATGATAGGAAACTTGTCACTTAAAACTTTCCCTTTCCCTTGAACGTCTCCGAATGGAGCCCTTTGTGAACCCAATACAGCCCTTATTGTTTGAGCTTGATCAGTAACATCATCAATCTGCAGAATCTTAATCCAGTAAGGTTTATGAGGTGTAATTTAGAATAAAATAATAATAATAATAATAATGGAACATGCAATAAGCTAATTTAGAATACAAACATACATTATTAATACCACACACCCCATAATACGAAAAAATTGTTCTAGTTTTTAACATAGATAATAGTTCTAGGTCTGAGACATTGTTTCTATGCTGCCTGATCTTCCTATTGGACCATTAATTAAATCTACATATTCATCATTAATCGCATCTATTTCAAAACGCCCTATCTTCTCCTTCCAATTCTTGTATGTTAAACATGAATTTCTATATGGAAGCAAGTAGTCCAATATTTAGAATACGTTTAGTATTACTTTTCGTTTCTGTTTTTTTTAATTTTTTTGTATATGTATTGGCTTTTATACTGTTTTTATTGATTTCTATGTTATTTTTTAGATTTCTGTACTGTATTAGTATGTTTTTTTAAAAAATTTTATATTGTTTTTATTAATTTCTGTGTTTTAAAAAATAAGAAACGAAAACCGAAACCAGAAGTAGAAGCAAACATGGCCTTAGTGAGCAATGCTCCTATGGATGGCAGCTCTTTCTTGTAATAACTGCATCCTTGGAGACACAATTCCAGATGCCTGTGACAATGCACAAAACAAAACTCATCATCATAAACAAGGAAAAAGGGCATACCTTAGTCAGTAATATCATCTCTGACAGACAGCTCTGCGTGCTCTCATTGAATTTATATTTCCCTTGGTTAATCCAAATTCCTAAAGCAACAAAGTCTCAATAAGGCAGATTGAAAAGCCATAAAAATTGTTTATAAAACAGTTAGGTATCAGTACCAGAAACTATAGAATTTCAAACAAAACCTAAGTACAACTTGGATTCATGTAAAGTTCAACTTCAACCATTAAGTCAGATGCTTTATCCTTGGAAGCAAGGAGAATAATTCGTGTTTGTTGAATAGTTACGGTCAAAGATCTCTTTCGCATGATAGCAGGCATTAAGTGTTTAATGGTACTTCCAAAGCAACAACACAGAAAATTTCTGCTGCTACGAATGAATCAAGAACGACTAGAACAAGGCAGAAACGAAGCTATGAAAGAACATTGTGGACAGGATGAATTAGTGAAGTATGCCTCTATGCCTTGCTAGCTTTTAAGTTACTGATGTAGCTGGAGCTGCTGATGCAGCACATCTACTCATTGAATCATTTATGTCCAGTAGCTTCTCAAGCAACTATTGAATTTACATTTCCATGGACTTCCATGACCTACTGGATTCAAGAGTTAGTGAAACAGAATCCACATGACCTAAATCCAGGGCATACTTCCTCACAAAGGAATATAGTTTTATATATCTATGAAATCCCAACAGATCAATGCTTCAGACAAGATAGTAGTTATCAACAATGGTTTGGCCCTTTGCCACACTGATGAACACAAGTAGTGAAAACCTAGCAATTTCCAGGAAAAAGCAAAAAATGCGTATGCCATGATAAGAACCTGAAGAACCATAGCTTCCTAGGGTTCTGTACCAAATGCAAGATTATCTAAAAGCTACAGATTGTACAATACACGACTAGAAGCGATCAGTTACACTATCGAGACTAAACTCAACATAAAAATAATCAAAAGAAAAAAGAATTAGAAGATAAAAAGTAAGGTAGTAGTACCTCCTTGAGTGAACCGAGCACCAAGCTCAGCATAAGAAGAGAATTTGACGTCTAGATATCCCACGATCTTTCAAGCCTCCCTCCTCAGTTCTTCCCGACCCGACTCCTGCAACTCCAGATTCGGATCCGTCATTTCGGATCTTCCACAAATTCCCGCTTCCGCTCCTTTTCATTGATTTCTCAATCACACTGATGGAGAAAGACGAGAGGTTTCCAGTCCACAATGGGCCCTTCAAATTGAAACCCACTGACTAAAAAAATATTGGACTGGGACAGTAAAGTTGTACTCATTGACGTTTTCTATACAACATTTTATCTATTAATAAAATTTTGGAGTCGTTCAGTATTGTTTTTAATTTTTATATATTGTCCTTAATTTTTATATTATATTAATATGTTATTTTTTTATTTTTTTATTTAACAAAACAAAAAGTCAAAAAACTAAACTAAAGTCACACTAAACAAGCCCTAAGAACCCAATTCGATTTTCAAAAATTTTCAAAAAAAAAAGGAATCCAATTTAGAGATTTGTAAGTTTTAATTTCCTCTAAGACTTTTAATTATGGATTGAAAATTATATTGTGATCAGCAATTTTTATAATAATTATAAATAATACAATCATATTGCAGTATAATGATTGTAGTTATGATTATGATATTTTGATTCTCTTTTTTCAGAAGCAAATAATAATTATTTTTCAAATTTATCTAAAATATGACAAGATAGGTTAGATGTAGAAATGGTAACAGGTAAAATTTTGGTTCTCTTTTTTTAGAAGCAAAAATCATTATTTTTCAAGTCTATTTAAAATATGACAAGATAGGTTAGATGTAGAAATGGTAATAAGTGAAGATGGGAGTTCAACAAAAAATTTTAAGATCAAATTAGTTTGTTAGTTAATTTTAGATTGAGTCGATTAAAGCTCAAATTAATTTATTGTGATTAATCTAACTTAAAAAATTATTAAATTAAAATTTTAATTCAATTCAATTCAATTCAATTTATTAAATTTATAATTCAAAATATCTCAACTGTGTCAAAGAAAGGAATAAAAGGAATATCTAACTTCTTTATGCATGCTCGACTTAGCTTGTCAAGAGATATTTTAATTGATAAAGCTCTGCTCTTACAATTAGATCATTGCAATTATGAGTTAGATGTCTAAATGTCCCAGTAATAATAATAAGTATCTTATATTTGAGCTGATGATTTGCTCTTTTTAAGTAATAGGAAAGAAGATTGAAACATATCATTAAATAACTTTATTGAAACAAAGATAGACTATCAAAAACATAAAAGGAATAAGAAGTATAGTTGATTAGATTTAATATGAATCGAAGACAATACTTAGATTGGCGGCTCTCCTAAAGTTCCCTCACTTGGGATTCCTATGAAAGAGGATTAAGTTGACCTTTACAAACAACTTAATGCACTGTCTCCTTTCAATTCTTTAATAAAATGCAACAAAGGAAAAGAAAATTCATAAACAGGGTTCTATGGTTAGTAAATTTATCACTCTTTAAGTATTAAATATGATATTTTTAGTTTCAAAGCACCAAATTTATATGTTTCATCTCCCAAGTTCTACGAACACATGTAGACTTGGCATACTATCAAAATTCAAAGCCATGGGACTTAGCACACCTATGTCATAAAAACTGCAGTTTGAAATAAAGCACATTTAAATCATTCTCTTTCTTATATAATATACTCCTTATAGAAACAGATACTACGTGCTTCAAAGCTGTTAATAAAATTAAATTAAAATTAATTAAAATCCATAAGTCTCGAGGTAAGAGACCTTTAAAACCAATGCACTACAATTATATTTTACAAAAAAAATTGAAGTGTTTTATTATGATTTATAAGCATCAAATAAAAAGTTATCTACCCATATATCAATTGATAAGGATAAATATTAGATGTTACAATACAGTACTTGATACGATAAGCTAAAGTTGGTATTAAGATAAGTATAAGCTATTAACACAAGTATTATATATACCTATACTCCCTCATAAATAAAGTGTGGGCTCTTCTCTATTCCTTTAACGTTAATATGGTATCAGAAGACGGGTAGGTCCTTCGACCCAAATAGTATAGCCCCCCTTTTTTTTCATCTTTTTGTATCTCTTGTTAGCCATAGCCGCATACCCTTAAGAAATCAGGCCACAAGCACTGCCCCTGCGTTCTTTTTGCTCATCGTTGCCTCTCTCATCCACAGATTTGTCCATCTCCCACTATCATCATGTCTACCGGAACTGCTATTGATTCCTCTTATTCCTCCAATTCCATATAAACCTTACCAAATATTGCTCATCAACTTCCTGTCAAGCTTAATTCCACAAGTTACCTACTCTGGCTAGCTCAGCTCCTACCGCTATTGAATAACTATGATTTAGCTAAGTATATTGATGGTAGTTATCCACCACCACCTAAGTTTGGCACTGCCAATCAACTCAATCCTGCCTACATTGCTTGGTTTTGCCAAGATCAACTTGTCTTGAGTTGGATTATTGGGTCAATTTCTGAAAATTATATTCCTTAAGTTGTCGACGTCAACTCTGCTCGTGATGCCTAGGATAAACTTCGTAGCACATATGTCTCGGCCTTTAAGGCTCAGATTCGCACCATCAAGTCTCATTTTTTCAGATTGGAGAAGGATTCTAATGAAACCATAGCTCAATATTCTCAACAAGCCAGAGGGATGTTTGATCAATTACTGGCTCTTAGCAGTTAAGTATACGAAGAAGATCTTGTTCAAGTCATTATCAATGGCCTTGGCTCTCAATATCGACCCTTTATGCGTTCTCTTAAAAATCGTCCGGATATGGTATCCTTTGATGATCTTTATGGCTTATTGTTAAATTAAGAAGAAAATTTAGCTAGAGAAGCAAACACTATTGTTATTCAACCTACTAATTAAGTTGCCCAACAATCCAATAGTCGTTCTCAGTTTTCTTTCTCTAGTAATGGACCAGGGGCTTACGATCGTGGGCTTGAAAGATCCACTCCTCATCAGTCATTGTAACCGTTCAATTCATTCACTGGTATTCCAAAAACTATTAATTCTCATCCTACTTCTCACTCTAACCCTCTACAGTGGTACAATTGCTTTGGCTATGGACATGTTGCACGCACTTGTAAAACCCTCAACAACAAGAACAATTAATCCCTCAACCTTCATCTACCACCGCTTTCCATCTAACCTCACACCTTGCCACCAGACTGTTCCCCAACAGTGGCTCTTAGACAGCAAAGCTTCTCATCATCTTACTCTGTAGTTGGATAATCTTACCATCCACTCCGAGTACAATGGCCTAGAAGGAGTTAAAATTGGAAATGGTAAAACAATGCCAATCCCTTACATTGGTTCTTCCATTTGTCATGTTAACGCTCATTCTTTCTCATTACACGATATTCTGCATGTACCTAGCTCTTGTTCCAATCTATAGTCTATTAGTGCCTTCACAAGAGCTAACAATGTTTCTATTGAATTCTTCCCTAATCACTTTATTATTAAGGATATCTGCACGAAGCAGCTTCTACATACAAGATGGAGTGATTGTGATCTTTATTCCATTCTTTTAGCTCCTAAAAAACATGGATTATCTTTCTTAGAATCATTATCTCATTGGCATTCCCAACTTAGTCATGCCAATTATCAAGTTGTTCGTCATACCTTGCAACAAGAAAAAATTCCTTTTGTCGGTGATGTTCAAAAATCTTGTCATGCATGTAGTGTTAGTAAGAGTCATCATTTGCCATTTGTTACTTTTACTTATAAAGCTAAAAAATCTAAGGTTTTAAGTTCAATCTAAGGGCGATCATCCAGATCTTGATCATAATGGCAATAATTATTTGTTTATTGAGGTCGATAATGGTAAATGTCGCTTCTTTCTTCGTTTTTCTTCTTTGTGTAATAATTTTTATGCCACCTGCATGTTACAACTTGAGGATCATCATCCTCACCATCCTCAGATTATTATGCACAAACCTCAAAATTAGGTTCACACATTGTAGGATCGCCCTAGATAAAATAGTTGCGAGAATAGTCAATATATACAGGTTGACCATTCGTGTAATATGACGAATAAGAGAGTCTCCTTTACGAACCCTATGAGACATGACAGGTTGTATCATTAGAATAAGACTAGAAACATTAAAAAGTTATGGTTGGTCTTTAAAGAATTTAATGAAACGGGATTTAACAGTTCCATCTCATAAAGTTTGTAAGATTGGTAGAGCTGTAGTAAGAATAAAATGATAATGAGGAAGATGAAACACTTTCTGGTTATTGGTTAACCATGTAGTAGGCATCAGTTTGCCTAATTCCTTAAGTGGTAATTGCTTGCAAATTTGTATAATGATAGTTTGATCAGGAGCACGACCAATCCACCATATATAAAGCATTAGTTGTAGAATTGGGAAAATTGAGATTAACGACATAATTCTATAGTCTATGGATCATTTAGTGATGTAAGGTAGCCATAATAGCAGAAGGATCTTGATTAGTCCTAGTAATTTAAACCCGATCTTGCAATCTTTCAGGAAGAGTAGGATCATCTAAGAAAATATTAAAGTCTAGAGCAATAGTAAAAGTGACACTACCTTTATTAAACGTAGTTAACAAAGTACCAATTAAGGCATTTTGATAACTAGCATATGCAACATTTAACAAGACAATATGGGTTGTAACTGGAATGCCTTTGCTTCTATGAAGTGTTAAGACAAGTCTACAATACTTGATGCATAATATTAATCTCAGATTTAAGGAAGTAAGTAATGATAATGACTCTATAATTCTTGTAACCCTTTGGGTGTTCTGATTAGTATCCCTGTAACCCTTTAAGGTTCTAACTGGTATCAGAGACATATTAGTTGATTGATTATGTCCTATATTTAATGATCAATAAGTATGGAGAATTCATCCATTATAACTGCATCCTTTAGTTCCTTTACTCCCAATTATTTAATGATTCTGTTCATCTTTCTTCTGCTTTATCCTTATATCAACTTCCTGCTCAAATTAAAAGAATACTTTCCAATAAAATTAAACACCTTATGGAAATAACTCATATTCTTGACAAAAATCATATCTTAGATACTTTATTATCTCTCTTTAGTCCTTAGAGTATTTATCATCAAGATCTATCGTGTACCCGAAGTATCAGAATAATTTTATCCATAAATCGTCCTAAAGTTCATGAAATAATTCAAAGTTCTCGAATGGAACAATGTGGTTTGAGGTCTATATCAACGAAGCAATATTTAAAGCTTGAAATTCCCAAATAACTTATTGCCTTTTGGAGAGAACAACGTCATACTCATCTTCATATTAGGGTAATTAGACTGGTCTTAACACTTCATAGAAGGAAAGACATTCCAACTATAACCCGCATTGCCTTATTGGATAATGCATATGGTGGTTATCAAAATGCCTTAATTATTACTTTGTTAACTACTTTAAACAATGGCAATGTCATTCTTACTATTGCTCCAGACTTTAATCTTTGGTTGGATGATCATACTTGTAACACCCCAAAATATACCCTAATTGGAATTAGCATATTTAAATGTGGATTAAATGGTTAAATTATGATTAATTGGAGAAAATAGTGAACA
>JAOXYD010000009.1:13746480-13757637 GCA_028565735.1 Pinacopodium congolense | reverse complement strand
TTTAAAGTTTCTTAATTCCGCAAAAGTTTTTAAACACCCAATTCACCCCCCCCTCTTGGGTGCCATAGGGCTAACAAAACATCTATTATATTTAGGAATATGATGAATAAAATGAAAAAAATAGGAATATGTATTATGCAAATATCATTGATATAAGCTAATCTCTATAGTTCTAATAAATTGCTAAATTTTCAATTGGGAAAGTAGAACATTCTTTCTTATATATTAAATAAAAATCTTCTTACAACAATTGTTGTCTTATGAAAAATTCAATCACATTAATATTAGTGAATAATTTAAATATGAGATAAGTATAAATGTTCATTAAACTCATGGATATTCTCATAATAATTTATAACCATATAAGTTAGGAAATTTAATAATTTCATATTTGTTGTTTTAGAAGCAATTTCATATTTATTTTATCAAAAAAAATAAAATATCTCAAAAAATTTAACAACGTTAAAAAGATATATTCGAAACTTATCACACAAAACTTAACAATATTATCATATGATTTATAATATGATGTGAGAACAAAAAATCAAATTAACAAGTGATGTAGCATACATATTTATATTTGAAGTAAAAAAATTGTATATATTGATATTAAAAAAATTAAATCTTTTTTTTCACTAAAGGTTCATGAAATTGAAAATTTTTTCCCTATTGATAAAATTTATTAATTACATTGAATCATTGAAGATCATTTTATGTTTGTTTAAATGTGTGTGAAAGAGAAAATATTTCTACTACTTAAAAAAAAAGAAGGAAAATATATTATAAATGAATTCATAATTAAAAAAGCTATAAAGGGGACTTTAAATAGTAGAGAAGAAATAAGAGAATGTAAAAGGAATAAGAAGAGAAAAGAAATTAAGAATTTATTTTAGTGAGTGATGACAATATTGATAAATAAATTAGAATGTATAGTGAACATTGCAAAGGTATCATCCATAGAGACTGCAAAGCAATTACATATAAGCTAATATTAACATCACTAAGAGGGAAATCTTTCCTAAAGAAGCAGGGAATATATGTAATATGGTCCTCAATGCTTAATAATATCCTTTACTAAATCTTGGAGTATAATCTTGGTGATGAACTCTTTTATTTATTTTTATGTAAGATAACAGGACCGTGTGTTAAACTTTAAAAATCATTATTTAACATTAGTGTTATTTAATAGTGTAAGTTCTTGACAGATAGAGAGGCGTATTGTCAAAAGGGAGTAAGTTCTTTACATAAAGTCTTTTTAAGTTGTGTGATTTGTTTTAGTAGTGTAATAAATGGTGGAAACACTTCAAATATAGTATTATAGCAGTTCCTCTTTACCTATAAAAGAATAATTTTGTAATGGTTCCTTTTTATCCTTGTAAGAAGAGTTTGGGTAATGATTCCACATCACATATTTAAGGGGATTACATAGTGAATACAAATGTTTTAGAGGAGTTTAGAAAATGGATTGTTAGTGAGTAAATTAGATGGTTTTTTGTTATATTATTGATGTTTTTACATATTATTAGATGTTATTTTTCGTATTTATAGGTCTTTTTTTGTTGAGTTTTAGGTTTGTTTCATATTTAAGGTTCAAGGGTAAAGAGGAGTGAACTTTGGTGAAAAGTGGATAGAAGTAGAATGTTTTTCATTAATGGCGCCATTTTACTCTATATGCAAGCACCATTTTACTCAAGGGAAGGGGTCAGAAGAACAATGGTGGCCATAAATGGTGTTTTTTATGTTCTTTTATGTCGCTATTTTACGCTCGAGTCTAGACATCATATTAGGGGTCACATTTAATAACACCATTTATCCTAAGGTTTAAATTCCATTTTGCTTTTGGTAAATTTGAGACATAAGACATAAGGTTCTTTGGTGTTAAAAGGACAAAGCTACTCTTAAAAGATTTGGAAGATTTTAAACCCTAACAGCCATCTTGAAAATCCTAAAAAAGGAGACTTAATCAAGAAAAGGGCAGGGGAGAATAGATTTGATTAGATTAATGAGATAGATTTTTATTTATTTATTCAAGTTTTGATTATGTTCTTTGTAAACATCAAGTGAGTAACTATGAGATATTCTAAACAAGGGTTTAAGGTGAATTAAAAAAAAGGATTTCAATTAGTAATATCTTTATTTTAGTTGTATAATCTCTCGATTACTTCTTTTTTTATCTTGTATCAACTTTTTATTTCATCATTAAATATGAATTTTTAATTGTACCATTTTTTGATGTTGATGAATATGTGTGTTTCATTTAATTTAGTTGGGTTAGGATAGTAGATGGGTTATGATAACATGGTTGGATGATTTTATCTATTTAAGTGCTTAATTCACCGTTCTTATCCTAATATCCTTGGTTAACTTTAACATATGATTAAGGGATCCATGATCATTGACTCTTAGTTATTTAGAAAGCTAAATAGGTAACCTGATTGAATTGGTGAATGAACAAACTCCAATTATTTAGTGAGATCCAAACACCTTATATTTAAGCTTATTCAATTATTCCTTTTGACTAAATTTATTTATAAGATCAAATAGATAGATTACAATTAAAAGATAATTTTCACAACCATCTATTTCATCTTGCATTAGTGAAGTTATCTGAAATCTGATTAATAATTAATTCCTTAAAGGTGATTAACCTATTAAACTTTGAATCCTTAGCTAGATTCATTATTAATTGAACTCTCATCTTATTAGCTTGTGTTTAGATTGATATCGTCCAATAATATATCTTTAAGACATGTATTCATGATCATTACTTTAGGTTTTAGAGGAAATTCCACGATTTTGGGTGCATATTGGATTAATTCGTGAATAAGATGCTTCTTATGTTGCTTTTGATGATTGTTTAGGTTGCGCAGAATTGTTGTGATCATTTTAAGACACTTTTAGATGTAAAAGAGATGTGAGATCAATTTGAGAATTTAGAGTATCAAGTTAGGAGGCTCCATATCAAATATAAAAGTTAGATGGAGAATTATGAAGAGTGTATAAAGGAAAGATCACAACAAGCTAA
Organism: Pinacopodium congolense; assembly: GCA_028565735.1. Taxonomy (NCBI): domain Eukaryota; kingdom Viridiplantae; phylum Streptophyta; class Magnoliopsida; order Malpighiales; family Erythroxylaceae; genus Pinacopodium; species Pinacopodium congolense. The sequence goes on along the minus strand of JAOXYD010000009.1, from coordinate 13,754,612 downwards.
GTTGGAAAACAAATTCCAAACAACTAACTTGGGAAAGGAATTAGGTGTATTTATAGAGCTCCAAATGCTAAAATTTTTTTACAGGTAACTAGAAACATGTACCGAATTTTGTGACAATTGGATCCTTGTAGACAGAGATATAGCAAAACGACCGAGAAGTGCTGAAAGCTGGAATTACTAACGTGGCAACTTAGTGGGGATGACGTGTTTAATTCATTTTAAGCTATTTTGGATAATAAAAGTCATGGGAATTAACCTAGCAGCCATATTCTAACCCTAGGAGACATCCAAGACAGAAAAAAAAAGGTTTTTAGGAGAGGAAAAATGTGAAGAAACTCAAGAGCAAGGAGGATAATCAAGATTCAACAATTGCTGTCCAGATTTTCCAGCAAAAGCGGGATTCACCATCTTCACTAGTTCATCTTTCTTTTACTTCCTTTTGATGTTTTATCGAAATAATCTTTGTTTGAACCTGATTATGGATTGCTAAATCTACATTAGGGATTGTTCTTAAATTGTTTATCCAACTTTTACTATATTGATTTAATGTATAGTTGTTTGTGTTAATTATTAAGTTCATAATCACTTCGAATCGAGAGATTGTTTTGATTTATTTGAGTTAGGGTGCATAATGAGAGTTGGTAACTTAATGGACCTGCAATTAACAGATTAATAAGTGGTTGAAGAGAGATCTTAACTATTTTATTAATTACCTATAGAATTACTTCACATCTAGTTAAATATTTAGGAAAGGTCTTGTAGATTGAGAGGTTGCAAGATTAATTCTATCTTATTTCAATTAGGTAAAATTAGTTACACCTTAAGAAAGGGTAATAAAACCTTAGAAAATCTTGAGTTAAACACAATTAAATCAATAAAGTACAAGGAAGGTAAACAAGGATAGAACAACCTTTAAGTCTCCCTTATTAAGTATCTTCGTTGTTTGCTATTTAATGCAATTAAATTTGTTCAAGTTTTGTCAGTTTAAGTTTAATTTTCAATTCTATAATTTTATTTTACCTTAAACAAGTGTAATTTAGATTGTTAGGTGCCTAAATTCAATCTTCGTGGGATCAATATCAATTATACTATAAATTACGATTTGTATACTTGTAATGTAAACTAGCAAATATATATTGAATATTTATTTATTTATTTTCTTTAGGATTTTAAAATTCAATTATCATGAATTATCAGGATAATTAAACATTGATTGACCCAATACTTACATTTTATCCTTGTGAAGATGATACTTAGACTAGCATTACTATTACTATTTGTTAATCGGGGTGCACTTGCCTTTGGTCCTAGTTTAGAAAACTAACCAACAAGTTTTTGGTCCCATTATTGAGGATCTAGTGCTAGTAATATTATGAATATAGTAGTTTTAATTACTTTGTACTTTTATTTTGGTTTTTGTCCTTTATTTGTTTACTTTTAGTTATTATATACCTGTTATTTGTTTTCGTTCTTATTTTTATTAATTTTTAGTTATTTTTTTATGCAAACTCATGGTTAAAAACTCTAGCAATTAGTAGTGGATATTGATACTATAAGAACTACTTACAAGATAAGAAGGAAAGGGAAATTAGCTCAAGCAAGCACTTTAAGGCATACTTAAATTGAGGGCAACAAATTAGAGTCTAATACTAGCTTAGAAGATCAGTTGGAATTTTAGCCTAACTCGTCAATTATGGGTCAACAAAGAGACATAGTTATGCAAAATCTTAACGAGAGACGGGAGTTTATGATGATGGATTTGACTATGGGCAACACCCATCTTAAGAATTTCTTATATATTTGTGTCTTGTTCAAGTAGAATGCAATGTTACATGTTGCAATCAAATTGAAAATTGTTCCCATTTTCTCTACAGGATAAGATAAGAGCAAGGCTATTAATTCTACATTCTATTATTTATTACTACTTGAGATAAGTTGGTGAAGCTATTCCTCGTGGAAGTTAATTGAGATTGGTCACATATAAATTTAACTCAAATTAATCTATCTTTCAAAGCACAATTTAACAATTAATTCAAGACTAACATTCGACAAGCATACCGGTTGAATCAAGTAATAAAGTAGAGTATATTCAAGACTCCGAGTATCGATCCCACGAGAAAATTTATAGGATGTAAGTACTAGGTCAATTGGATTACAATTATCTAGAGAACACTCAGCTTTATGATTTAAAAAAATAAATAACTAAAATCTAATCTAAAAAGCCTAGAAAAATTTCAATCTATTGTAAAAGAGCTACAGATTGCTTTTGCTAAATGATTTAGTTAAGTTTTGGTGGTAGATGATTTAATTGATGGATCATTGATGCTTAATCTTGGGTCTTCTCTATATTAAGGTAGTGTTATGGTTAAGACACTGACTTATCTCTATTGGTCCTATTCTTGGGTTTGGTTATGCCTCAGACTTAGGTAATAGGTTTAAAGTTTCAGAAGTCTAGACCTAAATTATCCTAATCTAAGACTAGAACCCTCATGATCAACCAATCTTTGGTTAGTTCATTGATTTATACCACATTGTTTATTGACTTTTCTAATAACCTAGGTAGAGATTGTCAGATCTTAAATTATCTGGTGGCAGTATCCTAAGTGATCAATTTAGGATAAGCATTAAGCATTCAATAAACAAAGATTAATTCACTAATAATAAATTAATCATAAATCAACATAATTAATCATCCATAAACACATTCAGCATAATAACTTAACTGAAATTAACCATTAATCACAACAATTAATCAAAGTTAACAAGATAATTTAACCAACATAAACTTTGATTAAGAAAATAAAACCATAATACATAAGATCAAAGGTTAAAAATCACCAAAGATGGATATGTTATTAATCTCCTTCATGTCGCTTCCACCTCTCAATTTGCAGATATCTTCACCAAGGCTCTGTCGAAATCAAGATTTCAAACTCTTTTACTTAAGCTTGGCGTACACAACGTATACGCTCTAGCTTACGAGGGTATGTTGAAGAAAATAGAAGAAGAAATCAACAATGGACCAACCACAAAGGACGAAGACCACTTTGATTAGGGTTTCGACCAAAGGGTCGGCCAAACTAAGAAGAAGGAGAAGGAGACGAAGACAAATTCTAGGGTTCCCAGATGTCTGACTTTTTCTTTTATATGTTGGGCTCACTGGGCTCTTAAGCTCTGTAGGTTAAGCTGTTGAGAATTAGGCCCACCTGTCAGAAACCTGATGAAGGCCAATCCTTTCTGTTTGATGACTATCTAATCCACCATACAAGAAGCCCACTATCCAACCCACCTTACAAGAAGCCTACTCTAATTACTTTGTGTTGTTTCCTTTTCTTTTAGCATCTTCTATTTCTGTTTTGTAAGTGTGGAGCATTTGCTTATTCTCTACCGATAATAAAAAATTATCATAATTTGACTAATGAGATGACTATGAGCTATATAACTTTTTTTAATTTTATTATTCACCATCTCTCTTCGTCTCTTCGTGAATCTCTCTCTCTCTCGTTAACTAATCTGGTAATTTTAAGTATTGCAATACTAATTCCTTATAACTAACCAAGGTCCATACGTTTGCCACGTGTCCAACAATTCCTAGGAAGTTGTCCTATTTGACTTCATCGCAACCTTGTTCTCTACAAATTTAATTGCACATTGTACGTGGCCGATTTATTACTTTCCTGGAAGCAACTTGGTTGGTTTTCCCAAAGGAAAACATTAAATAAGTCCTTAGTTATTCAAAAATATCATGCCAAGATTCTCGCTAATAAAATTATGTATTATTATTTAGTTAATAATTAATTAGGAGCAATGCTAATTTTACAAGAAGTGCACTCAAGATCCCAAAGATCATATTCTGGTCAAATCTGACAACCGCCGTTTTGAATCCTACGGTTATGAAAGCCCCCGAACCTATCAGTTGACCTTAAAATATAATCGGTACATTCTTGTCCTGACTCGAGACTTTTTCCTCCCAAGCATATCCTCATCCTCACTAATGAAAGTCAGATTGGACCATTTCAATACGACCTTATCAAGCCTCTTGATTTTGATTTAAATTATACAATGAATTAACAATTCAAAATTTAATAATATATTTAATTCGATTTATGATTATATATTTTACTATGGTTTTAATTTTTATTATTTTTAAATTTTAAAAGAGTTATTTTTCTCTAAATAAGATTTTAATCTAAATAAGACCCGAAATTATAATTTATTTAAATTAAAAGATAACTAAATCATTTTTGACATGTCTGCGATTTTTATGGGATCAAATCCCTTTATATATAAAAAATCAATGTTTTAAATTAGAACAGTAAGTAGAAATATTTAATTTTTTAAAATTTTAATTAAAATTAAATGGATATAAAATTAATAACAAATTAATTTATAAATTAAAATAATATTTAAGTTAATTTAATTTTAAAAATTAATCAACTGATTTTATTATTAGACCAAATAATCTTATTATTGAATTACCTCTTTTTACTATTAAATCAATTAATTTTATCATTTAATCAATTAGTTGTTTATGATACGGTTAATTTTAATATAAAATAATTTATATTTGTAATTAAACCGGTTTATGAGTCAGTTTTGGGTCCGGTTTGGTTTACAAATCACACTATAAAACCTCCCCGCGTGCTTTAACCAAAACTCTGCACTCCCATCATCGCCGCCAAAACCGCTGCAACCACCCCCATCATCACTACTACAAGGATCGTAGGCACCATCTAAACCGCGTCTGAGAATAGATTCGCGAGAACTAGGAAAGGGATTTTGGGATTGAGAAACCTAGGAACAAGGTTGGAATGAGATTCCCAAGGTTCTGGGATAGAAATCAACATGTCTAATATACCAACGTCTCTTTCTGAAATATGCCTCACTTCTTTTCGTCTCACCATGTCCATCGCCGACCTATGGCCTTTTTCCTAATCCCTACTGCTACCCTCTAGCGGGTACTCTCTACAATCAAATTCTCTCAGGCCCAGACCATCGGAGACACTCATCAAGAAAACCCAGTTTACAAACCCATGAGAAAGATACGAGGTTTCAAGATTGGCAGGCGGTTAGTTCGGATCTCGAAATGCATACTTGGACGGATCCGAAAGCCTTGCGGGTACCGAAAGCTCGGTCCACCTCAATCAACGTGCAGTTACAAGCCTATCGCGAAACTAATCAGCTGGGCTGGTCGTCTGACGTCAGGAGCCAAATCACTTTGCTTCACCAAAACTAGGTCGGGTTACAGACCGGTGGGTGACGAAACTGTCACCGGAAAAAGGCCCTCCACAGTGCCTAAAGGACATTTAACGGTGTACGTCGGTCAAAAGGACGGCGATTTCCACAGAGTCTTTGTGCCTGTGATTTACATCAACCATCCTCTGTTCGGTCAGCTGCTGAGAGAAGCAGAGAAGGAGTATGGGTTTAATCAAGAAGGCGGCATCACTATTCCCTGCCGATTTTCGGAGTTTGAGAATGTCCAGACCCGAATCGCAGCAGGGTCGGGTAGCCGCAAGCTGAGGTGGAAGCATAACGACTATTGAGGTGGCTTTGAGAGGAGGATGACGAGAATACTTTCAATTAGTTAATGTTTCGCCACTTTTCTTCTTCACCTTTTCAGTTTTTCGCCTTGCAGGAAATGTCTCGTTTCCTGGTTGTAATTGGTAGAATTTAGATTAAAATTCTGCCACTTGGTTTCGTCTACACGTGTAACTTGGTGGCTAATGTAAATTGATCACAGTTGCTTGAAGACAGTCGTTCTAAAGTATTCACGTGTATTTCAAGATTTAGTAAAAGTGAAAGAAGAGTTCGAATTTTTTATAAAATAAATGAGAGTACGAATTTTTTACAAAAAAGTAAGGCCATTAATTTAATAGATAAAATTTCAATTTACTTAATTATAATTAAAATTTAAAGGAAATTTTTTGATAGCCTTGTGATCATTTTAGGTAATATGTCATTTTTATTTTTATTTCTAATTTATATAAATTATTATTTATTTTTATATTTTATTTATAATCACTTGGCACTTTATAAATTACTATTTTTCAAAGAATTTAAACAGAAATGTTTGCTTGAATTTTATTACATAATAAATTAGGTATTCTAATCGTATTAACCATCAATGTCACGAGACCCGTGCATAGAGCCCTGCGAAAGTAGAGTGGTTACCCTCTCTTCAGTCGTGGATTTGGTGTAGCATCTAAACCCATTTGTTATGGGATCATTATCTTTTCCTAAGTGACTTGCCTATTAAATTGTGCAGCACTAATACCTATAAGCTCTCAGATTATTCCTTATTTATTTGATGTAGGTTTAATATACTTTGTCTATTCTTTATTAGAACGCTTGACATGACATAAGTACAAGCTAAATGCTAAAACTTTGTTTTGTTAAATTTTTTGGACTAAGAATAACATAAACAAGTTAGGTGATAATAAGTAAAAAATATTAGAGCCAAATTATTGTTGCTCAAAATCAGGAATAAAAATAATAAAGGATCAAATTACAAGAAAACATAGTGCAATTAACCTAATAATTTAAAGTATATAAGTGTATTTTAAACAAAAATATTTATAATAACAACTAATATTCAAATTTTGATTTGATGCATAATTGAACCAAATTACACGGCCTTTGGTGGCCCTCATAAATCATAGCCATCAACATCTAATATTGTCTACAATATCTTAACACATTAATAAATAGTTTAATTACGTAAGAATAATTTAAGTAGCATTAATTTTGCTAATCATGAAACTCGACAAAATACTGAGTCCACAACTATTTTCAAATACTTAATATGCGCTCTCAGCTAGATAAACCATATGCTTGAAATGTAAATTACAAAAGCATTCATCTTCAGGAATGTTGGGGAAGCACTAAATACCCGTTTTTAAGTTTCTTTCGGAAAGAAAACTTTTCTAAGGATATACACAAACACAATTTGGCGTTCCCCAAAAATTAGCCACTACACCTATCTTTACCAATCACAGTGATTTGTAGTGATATTGGAGAATCTTATGATGTAAATCATACGGGTCTTATACGGGTCTTCTAATGATCCACAAAGACGCCTATGAACCAAATGACAGGGTATACATCGTTGACCTCAAGTCAGCTCTTCTAATTCACGCATTACAACGGCTATTTTGGGTAGAGAGTTAGTCAATCTTCACTTCACCGCTTGGTTCTTCTATTCCACATGAGAATGCGAAGGAAATAGAGGCGGAGTTGGTAATTAGATTTAGGATAAAACTAGAAGGTCTTTCAACCATAACCTTTTATCTTTGTCAGGTAAAATAATAATAATAATATTATTATTATTATTTAGTATTATTATATTATATAATTTTTTTATTAAAGATGTCCGCGTGCCGGCAGTAAAAATATCAACCATATAGTTGGATCCGTTTAGAAAAATTAAGCGAAAGAGAAAGGTAGGTAGGTAGGTTATGATTTTCTTCAGGAGTTATATTTTACCTAAGGTTAAACATATATCTTAAAATTTAACATTTATAAAAAATAAAAATATAATATTTTATAATATTTTAAAAAATTAACATTTGCAAAATATTTAAACAGATTATAATATTTTAAAAATATTCAAAATATTTAAATATTTAAATTATTAATTTAAATTTCTTTATTTAAATTATTAATATGGCTTAAATTTATTAAAAAAATAATTACGTCAATATTACAAATAAAATCCGACGAGAAGTTAACTTTTTATTGTTAGATTAATTCTAAATTAATTATGGCCTATGTAGCTTCACGGGTTGAGTTTAGTTTAAGAATTCAAAATGATAAATTATTGGATATTAAAGAAGGTTAATAATTACACAGATGATCAACTTATTCGAATTTTTTCAGTTAAATAATTAAACTTTTAAAAATTTTAATTGAGTGATTAATGTTTGAAAAGTTAATCAGTTGAGTGAAAAAGGTTGACGTAGTTAGTTGAACTAACTTATATAAAAGAAATAAATTTGAGAGAAAAAAGTAATTTTAAGATATATAAAAAGAATTTCCTTAATTTTTTTTTTATATAAATAAGTTCAAAAACTAAATAGTATGAGATTTAAAGATAAATTTATAAATAAAGTTCAATTTTAAAATTAAGTTTAAAA
>JAOXYD010000009.1:13690467-13718701 GCA_028565735.1 Pinacopodium congolense | reverse complement strand
AGTTAGCTTTCATCATAACTTAATAACAAGTAATAAAACCAATCAAGCACATGAATTCTCCATTTGCACGATTTCACTTTTGGGTGTAACAATGGCAAAATAAGTCTGTACAAATCAAACATATCCAAATCATAAATAAAAAATATCAAGGAAAACAAATCCAAATCAAGAACAAATAATATACAAAATCACTAAGCAAACGACGACCCTTATCTATATAAAAAAATCAACCAAGGGTTAAAAATGCTAGATTAAGGGATGCCTTAAAACTTTCGAAGGTATATATACGTGTGTATGTGTATTTGTTTTCGAAATCCTAGCAAGAACAACTGCTTCAAAAATACAAACAGAGAAGATGAAACATACCTGGTCGGAGGCTCAAGGGATTTGGAAATCGTATACAGCAAAATAAAGGAAGACGAATGTAGCAATCGGACAAAAGTGACAAAACATAGATGCTAGATGCAAGGTGATAAGAAAGGAAGCTAGAAGATGACACAATGGAAGAGAAAATGCACCTGATTTGAATGAGATCTGGGTGGACGTAGGTGTCATTTGCAACGGCGTGGGGTGGAGGCGTTAGGGTGGGGACACTATCGACTAGGGTAAAGGTAAAAGAGGAGGTTTTTAACCTAGGTTTTAAGTTAAAAGGTTATTGGGTTGCGGGTTAGGATTTGTAGTGGGTCGAGTTTGGACTGAAACCAGTATTTTACCGGTAGTTTTAGACATGTGGCCGTTACAAATGGAAATAATTTAACAGACATAACATTTTTTCTATACTTGTTTAACTTGTCAAACGTTCAACATTTAATTGAAAATTTTAAAAAGTCGATAACTCAACTGAAAAAATCCGAAAACATTGGTCACTTATGTAACTATTATCATGATATTTTATTATCTTGATGGCCAAATGTAAAAATTTTGGTCCCTTTTTCAAGGCTTTAGGATAACATTCACAATTTCACAATTTCACAAGCTTACAACCCCTCAAAATATACTTGAAAATTATTTTAATTGACTCATAAAAGTGTTTAAGGAGGGCTCACAAAGCACTTGAAAATAGATGCATAAATAAAACCTTAAAACTTTATTAAAAACCACTTAAAATCTTTGATTCATTTGTATATATTTCATACAACACTTAAATTCCTTACATATTACTTAGTGCATCTATTTATAGTAAAAATTTGCCCTATTAACCATTTATGACCTTTGTACAATATTAAAATTTATTTAATTTACTTTTCCACTAATTTTTTCTCATTAATGCACAATTCACGTATAGATCGATTGACCACTTCCCTACATAGGTTGACCAATTACTAGTTGACTAATAAATTACATTGATCAATTAGTCTCATTACATTGATCAACTAGTCTTGCAAAATTCAACATATTGTTCGATCAATAAATTCCTTTAGTTAATCAATTCATGTACAAACTGATTTTTAACACTCTAAGACACATTCAAACACATACAAACCAATACAACATAATTCCCAACATTTGAAAGCATTTCTTATCTCATACACACTTCAAAAACTTTCCAAAAAATATTTGATCATTCCAAGTCCAAGCTTGTTCTCCCTCTCCATAGCCAAAAATGTCCACTTGTGTCCCCCTCATTTTCATCCTTTTGGCCATGGCGGCGGTTGCCACCTTTACCCTCGAAGAATCGGAGGCACTTCACATTGTTCAGGCCAAGATTTCAGAAGCTAGAGATTGGTTTCAGGAAACAATGGAACTACGTGAAAGCAAGCAATATTTAGAAGATTATGTGGGTTTGGCTTTAAGCAACTGTGGTAAGCTCTATGGAGAGAGCAACTCACGGGTCGAACAATTACTTACAAACGGGAACCATACGCACGATGATGCTCAAACTTGGCTGAGCGGTGTATTAGCCAACCATAGAAGTTGCTTAGATGGGTTGACTGAGAAAGGGCTTGATTTTCATGCAGATGCTCAAAACTTGACGTCCTTGATTGGTGAAACCCTTGCTTTCTACGGGAGGGGGAATGATACAAGGAGGGGTAAGTTGTTTACTTTGTGCCTTTTTCTTTATTAGTTTCTTTTGAATTTCTAATTGAGGGTGTTTGAGTTCTAAATAATAAGAATGAAAGAGAAGTATCAAGTTGGAAGCTGAAGTTCAATATGTGCTCAATTTTATTTAAATAGAGTTCTCCATATCTTTAATTAGTCTCCTAGGCTTGTTTAATTTTTTAATTCTTGTTTAGTTCTTTTAAATACAGAAATTTAAAAAATAGTATAAACACCTAAAAAAATAGTACATAAAAATAATACAAAACAAATAAAAATACAAAAATCAATGAAAATATATAAAAATAAAAATAAAAAATTGAACGAAGCGGTTTTTAATAACTACTAAAACATTATGAGGATAAAGGATAAAAAAAAGCAATAGGTTAATAACTGACCTTTAATTTAACTTAGGTAATTAAATTCAAAAATAAGGGGAAAAGGGTTAACCACACGTTCTAACATGCAACTTAACCTTTGTTTGGTTTTATTGTAGTTTTCGGTTTTCAGTTTTTGTTTTTATAAATACAGAAACTAATAAAAGTAGCACAGAAATTGAAAAATAATATATTAATACAGTATAAAAGTTCAAAAATAACACAGAAATCAACACAAAAACTAATACACATATACAAAAATAAAAAATAAAAACAGAAACGAGAAATGATACTAAACATACTCTAAAGTTTAACATGTGATTTTAATTTATGGAACAATTATAGCAAAATTATAATTGCGGTGGTAATATAAGAATAGAGTGATTACTGAAATTTATTATATAGTGATTATTATAAATTAAATTATTTAAATTATGTTGTATATATTAATACATAATTTAAGATATGTAAAGATAATTTGCACAATTATAGCTTAAATAAATACTAATAGTCACTACTTTAAAGATAATTTGGACGACTATATCTTAAATGAACATTAATACTCACTAGAAGAGGCCAAAAAACATTTTCCTTATTATAATTGCATATGATTTACGATAATCAATAAATTGGTACAATAACTTGTAACTTATAACCTTATTCTATCATGTAAGCAAGGAGGATTGAGATATAGTTTTTAGGTTTGAATTGCATCACTATGGTTGTATTTTACCTCAGGTGTAGGGCTCAGCCAATCTTTGAACCAGAATGATGGAATTTTAGCGTCGTGGACATCAACAACTTCAAATGCCGATTTCATAGTGACGCAGGATGGCTCTGGTACTCAAAGAACAATCAAAGACGCGCTGGCTGAACTTGGCCGGAGGGGCAAAAGGGCATCGACATCCCAAAGAATCATAATCTACGTGAAAGCCGGAGTCTATAATGAGCCAGTGGAAATCGGAGAGCACATGAAAAACGTCATGTTAGTGGGAGACGGCATGGACAAAACCATTATCACAGGCAACAAGAACTTCGTAGATGGTTATCCTACACTCAACACAGCAACATTCGGTGAGAACTAAGCGGCATTTTACTAACCCTCTGTTTTACGATGTTGTCTCTTATCGGACTTGTTTTATATAGGAGTGTCGGCTGATGGATTCTGGGCTAGAGATATCACATTCGAGAACACAGCTGGACCCCAGAAACATCAGGCGGTGGCACTGAAAGTGAGCTCAGACCTCTCTGTTTTCTACAGATGTGGCTTCAGGGGTTACCAAGACACTCTCTACGTCCATTCCCTAAGACAATTCTATCGAGATTGTCACATATATGGCACTATCGACTTCATATTTGGTGATGCCTCTGCGTTTTTTCAAAACTGCGACATTTTTGTAAGGAAACCAATGAGGTCTCAATCTAACATGATGACAGCACAAGGAAGAGATAACCCTAATGAAAATACAGGGATTACAATACAGGGTTCACGTATCAGGCCGGCAGCTGAGTTTTTGGCCCTGAAGAACTCGTATAGGACTTACTTGGGGAGGCCATGGAAGAAATATTCGAGGACGGTGATTTTGGAGACGGATATTGATGGTTTGATCGATCCAAAGGGTTGGACTGAATGGAGAGGAAGTTATGCTCTTTCGACTCTGTTTTATTCAGAGTATATGAACAGTGGTTTTGGTGCGAATACTGACAGGAGGGTGAAATGGCTTGGATTTCATGTCTTTAAATCTACCGAAGAAGTCAGCCCTTTTACAGTAGGAAGATTCATACAAGGAGATTCATGGATTCCGGCGACTGGGGTGCCCTTTAAGCTTGCAGTTTAATTAACCATGTATTGGCCTAGTATGATTTTCAACGAAGCATATGGTCTGTAATAATGTGTGCCACTTTGTGCAGTGTTGATATTTGTATGTATTTGTATCAAGGGTTAAAATTGTCATTTTATTGTTTACTTAAGCTTAAACATTGTCGTTTACTCTTGTAATTAGATTGATTAGTTGATTGGTATATAAACCAAGTCTTGTATTGACTGATTATGTGGTTGAATAAGAACAACTCATTTTATTTTGTCTATCTCAATTCTTTACATGGTATTAGAGAGAGCTAGGGTTCTGGGTCTGCTATCTGCATCGTTTGGGTCAGATTGAAGGTGAAACTCATGGCATTTGCTTAGGGTTTTTGAAGATCAGTAGAGGTTCAGACTTTGTTTAAGAGATTGAAGCGAAATGGCGAACGAATCATTCGGGGAAAGTGCTTTGGGAGTCCGACATACTTGTAGTGGAGATGAGTTGTTATTGGAGACCTCCGATCATCCAAGTATGGTGTTAGTTTCTACACCCTTATCTGGTAATAACTTCTTATCTTAGAGTTGTTCCATTAAGATAACCCCTGATACAAATACATACAAATATCATCATCTTGATTATAAGAAGTAGGTTCATGAACAGTTGACAATTGAGTTATGAAAGAAATGTATGCAGGGAAAAAACAACATTAGACTAAGTAAGGGAAGAAGAAATGGAAGAATCAGAATCTAAAAGGATACAGCTTGATTACAAATAAAATCAGTTAATCAGGCTGGTTGTGAAGAAATGCGAGTGGATTGTCTCAGTGGTGATGCAAAAGCTGGAATAGAAGGAAAAGGAGAAATTGGTGTCGTAGAATTCTCAGAAGGTGTAGTGGGAAATAAAGGAGACTCAGAATCGAAAATAGAAAGGGATAAAGCTGGGCTGGAAGTAGAAACTGGAACTAGTTTATAAGGAAAGACATGTTCATGAAAGACAACATCCTGAGAAAATATAATGGAATGAGAATCAAGATCAAAAAGTTTAAAAGCCTTTTGACTTTGATTGTAACTAATAAAAATGCATCTATATGCCCTGGGGTCAAACTTATCTTTATGTGGACTAACATTAGTAGTAAAGTATAAGCAACCAAAAGTTTTGATCAAGTCATAAGTCAGAGAATAGCCATACAGAATTTCATAAGGGGTTTTCCATTTCAGAACAGGTATAGGCAACCTATTTATGATATGGGTTGTAGTTAACATAGAATCACCTCAAAAGATTCTAGGTAAGGCACCCTGGATCATCAAGACTCTAGCTACTTGTAAGAGATGTTTGTGTTTCCTCTCAACTATCTCATTCTGTTGTGGTGTATAAATGCATGACCTTTGGTGAATGATACCAAGATCCTTAAAAAGGTTTTGACAGCAAGTACTAAAGAATTCTGACCCATTATCAAATTAAATTACTTTAATTATAGTTTGAAACTTATTATTAATAATCTTGTAATAGGTTTGTAACAGACATAAGGTTTGAGTTTTGTGGTGCATTAAAAAGGTCTAAGTTGCTTTACCAACGTCATCCACAATTGTAAATATGTAATGTCCCCCTGAAATGGATTTGTGTTTATAAGGATCCATATATCCAAATGAATAATATCAAATATCTTATTGGTTTGAATGGCACTAAATGTGAAAGGTAAATGGGATTGTTTAGCAAGAGGATAGGTTTCACAAATAAAACTATTAGTACTCATTTTATTCATGATTAATGGAATATGTTTCAATACATGCATGTCCCAAATGCTGATGCTAAACATGTACATCAAATACATGATTGCTATGTATGGAAGTAACAAAAGGAGAAGAACAATGTGAAGATAACATTGAAAATTGAGCAATAGTATGGGTAGAGAAATAATCTTTGTCCAGAATATACAATTGATGATCAAGCTACTTTACATATAACTGTTAATCTTGTTTCCATGAGCGGATTAAGCAATTAGATATTGATTGTCATGTGGTTCGTGATCAGTTTAAGAATGGTTTTATTGCCCCTATACATATCTCCAGCAAACTTCAACTTGTAGATTTATTCACCAAGGTGTTGGCAGCTCCATTATTCTCTACTTTTCTGTCCAAGTTGGGATTGGTGGATGTTCCACCACCAGATCCCACTTGAGGGGGGTTATTGATGTTTGTATGTATTTGTATCAGAGATTAACATTGTCGTTTTATCATTTACTTAAGTTTAAATGTTGTCATTTACTCTTGTAATTGGACAAACTAGTTGACTGGTATATAAACCAGGTCTTGTATTGACTGATTATGTGGTTGAATAAGAACAACCCATTTTATTTTGTCTATCTCAATTCTTTACATGTAGTCACTATATCTCAAGTTTTACAAATCTAGAAGTACATAAAGTAGACTTTTATTAAGAAATTTACAACGAAAACGTAGATGAATTTGATAGTTCCTAACTTTTCACATAACATTTCTTTTTCAATTTTGGACTATAGGATTCTAAAATTTTAATGGAAAATGATTAGGTACTTGACAATTATGTAGCATAAACTATTAATATGTAAAAAAAATTGTTTAAATTATTTTTACCTTAATATTCACTTTTTTCCAGCTTAAAATCAATCATCACTCCTTTGTGGAAGATTAAAGTACAATGGTATCTTAAACAAGAAGAAAATAAGATAAGCAAGTTTTAGATAGGAAATTTGATGTATTAATGCACATGCAAGCCTTGGAAAGGAACACGATTCACGAGATAAGTTTGCAAAGACACACTGGGAGGTAGTAGTACTATTATTATTAAGAAAAAAAACATTTGTGAATATTATGCATAAACAATAATTACTATAAACATTTAAATTTATTCATGTAATTTAAATCTATTATATAATATATAAAAATATTTAACTCTTTTAACATTTTTGTCAAAACTAAGAAGAAAATTGGTCAAAACTACTGTTAAGATAAGTATGATAAAAAGACGTTGGGAAGCGAAACTCCTTATTTATTCACGCTTAATTTTACTACATTAAAAGTTGTTCTTTATAGAGCCTACTATACTAGTAAAACCAAAAGAATGGTAATAAACTAATTAATAGATAAAAACAAGTGAACTGCTTTCTTATAAATCCACGTACTGGCTAGTTAAAACAAACAGTTTTGATTTTATCTATTGATCAATGGTTACTCACATAACATTCCTTTCCTTATGCTAAAATACTGCAGATTTTTAGCTTAACAGTTAATAATAGCCATAGAATAAATTTCCAACTTCCTTATGTGCTTTTGAAAAATAGGAATCTTAAGTGGTTTTGTGAATATATTAGCAAATTGATCTTCGCATTTAATATTCCTGTGTTTTAACATTACTATCATATATAATTTGGCTAGCCTGCTACCTATCTATAAGACCCCAAAATATACCCTAGTTGAAATGATACATGTTTATGGAAGTATATGTGAGATAGGAGTTCAAATTGTGATATGATTTGAATATGGAAGGCATAAAAATTATCAAATGACAAGTTAAGTTGATACATGAAAATTAGAATGACTAAACTTATGAATTTTTCCTTAACATGCATATAGGAAAAGTTAGATCTGGGTTTTAAATTCTTCTAGACAATTTTTTCCCTTTGTATGTAGTTTCTATAGCATCAATAATCAGACCATTTGGAGTTCTAAATTATGAGATATGAACAAATGATCATAAGTTACTCTAAAATAGGGGCAGCATCAGGTCACCTCCTTTAAACTTAATTTCGAAGGTCCTAAAGCCCAAATATGAATTAGTTTTGTTTTAATACTGTTAAGTCCTAGTTATAGGTATATAGGCATGCCTATAAAGGTCTGCAGCTGCTCCTGTGACACTTCAGTGTCTCCTGTGACTGCACTTTGATGTCTTCTATTACTGACACTTCGGTGTCTCCTGTTATTAAGACATATGTCTCTCCTGTTTTATGATACTGATCATGGTATTTCTTAAATTAGTCTCGTTACCCACTTCTGTATAAAGGATTAATAGACTAACATGTTTTATATTCTGTTCTCTGCTTAGTTTTGATATAACTAAACTTTGTTATGAAATAGCTAAGATCTGCTCTGAAATAAATAAATTTTGATATTATATTCAATTCTGATATTGGTGAGTTTTGATCTGAAGCAATGTGTAATTTGTTCTGATATGTTACCTTTTATTTTGAGTTGCATGATATTTTGATTTGATTTGAAAATAGATAAGTAAGTACTGCATATGACATTTGGATTGTTTTTGAATATGTGACTGTTTGGATGACTGTTTATAATAGTTGTCAGCTTATACCCTGTTCAATTTATTCCCCACTAAGCTTTATGCTTAACACGGTGGTTTTATCCCTTGTAAGTTCAGATAGGGGAGTTTGAATTCTGAGACAATAACAACGCAATGGCCAAAGAAGAATGTGTTTTTATTTAGGAATGTATATTTAAGTTGTATGCCATAACATGAGACATGATGTATGTCATAACATGAGACACGATGCATTAATACCAAGACATATTTTACTCTCTATAACTTCCCTTTCTGAAAATTAGAACGGTGTTGATTGCTAGCAACACAATCTTCGTGGACTTGAGATGGAGTTGTGATTTACAGAAGGCTAACCACTATGTTTTTTTTGTTGGAGAGTCTTCAAAATGCTAAAACTTAAGTGGCCATAACGAAAGTGCCATACGCAAGAAGTGTTTTTCTTGTTGGCCAACATGCATGATTGAATACTTTCAATCTTCAACGGGAACAACCTGTTTGAATTCATCTGAATAAGTACAATAAAACCTTTAATGGAATCATAAATTTCACAAGCACCATCTTGGATGATGATAACATAACCTTTCTTTTGCAATTGCCTAACACTCAATAGATTACATTTCAGGTTGGGGACAAACATGACATTAGATATTGTTTTACTAAAACCATTCTTCGTTTTGATTTAAAATCACCTTTACCCATCGTTTCAATTTTAGAGGAATCACCAACAGACACTATAGAACAAAATTCTTCATTTAAGCATAAAAAAGAAGACTTACTTTCAGTCATGTGGTTGCTACAACTTATATCCACATACCAAATATCTAATTCACATGTCTTTTTCCCTTGAACAGCCATCAACAATATTTCTATTTCTTCTATTTCAGCAAACTTTAAGCTATTTGCCTTTTCTTTGTTATTAGGTAGCCTGGTACGACATTCAAAATGAAAATGGCCAAGTTTATGGCATATGAAGTATTCTACCTTAGATTTTTCAAAATCATGTCCCATGCCTTTATTTTGGTCAACCTTATAATTCCTATTGCCATCTTTATCTCCTCATTTTCCCTTTCCTCTTTGTGACCTCTACCCCTACCATGTCCCCTGGAATTGTTGGACTTTGTTGAAGCTTGTGAGGCTTGATCCTCCATTGTTGAACTTCTTTTTAGCTTTTGTTCGTGAACAAGTAGAGAGCTTTGCAATTCATCTAGAGAAAGTAAGTCTATATCTTTAAACTCTTTAATGGAGCAGGCAACATAATCAAATTTTGGTGATAGAGAGAGTATGATCTTGTCCAAGATGATGACATCCTTCATCTTTTCTCTATGACAACGAATTTTGTTGCAGATTTCCATGGTTCTGGCACAATAATTAGTAATAGACTCACCGTTTTTCATTGATAGTATCTCAAAATCCTTTCATAGGGCTTGAAGTTGTGCACATTTTTTTTTTCATGGAGTCCCAAATATCGTTAAAAGTTTCTTTGCAAAGAATTGTTTCTAGGATGAGATGATCAATCGCCTGAAACAAATAATTTTTTGCCTTTAGATCCTTCAGTTTTCTAGCTTCAAGAGTTGTCTTTTAGGCATCTGACAGTAACATTCCTTCTTCTGGCTCTTCAACTCCATTTTGAACAATAGCCCAATACTCCTTAGATAGTATGAAGTTTTCCATTAGTATGCTCCAATGATCATGGTGACCATCAAAGCGAGGGATTGAAGGTTGTGCAAAGTTTTTGGTGGCTATCTACTTAAGAGTTACACCCCGATAAGAAAGAGACAGATTTGGGACAAGCGCTACAACAAAACCAATCAACAGTGGCTGTGTGGACCAGATTCGGTCAGGGACGCTTCAACCAAAACAAATGAGCAGTCTACAGTCACCATTGGACAAATATGGGGTTTGGAGATCCAACCCGTCAATAAAACCCTCGATTAAGAGATATGGGACAATGAGAGGAGAGAAATAGGCAAGCTAGACATGATGTCAGACCTCTAAAAGTTACTTTAAAAGTTATTTTTGAAACAAAAAACATGTGACAGTAAAAGAAAAGTTAAATAACAGTAACTTAAATCCGTTCGATTCATCTTTTTATTTTAATTTTTAATTTTATATAATTTTTAATTTTTTACCTTTTTATTTAAAAATTAAAATTAGTAAACTAAAATAGGAATTAGAAAGAAAAAAAACGGAGTAAGAAACTTAAAAAATAATCGCACCAATAAAAGACGCGCTACTTGTTCATTTTAAATTTTCAAATATCATGAACTATTACAAATATATGCATAATTATGATAAATTCTATGAGTGTATGAACCCACCAGTCATTTGGAAGCTGTCATTCCATTCTAGAATCTTCAGTGTCCTCTCCTCTCACCTTTGAGTTCTCTCTCTGAAATTCTGCGGCTTCTCTCTCGATCGTCTCCTTTCCCACTCTTTGTCTCCGGCGATCTTCGGTAAGGTTCGTTCCATCATATTATTCTCTCATGAAGACTGAAATGATCGAATATATCTTTATCTGATTAACAATCAATATAATTTAACACGTATACTACTATTTTGTGAAACCTAATTAGCAATAGTCAGTGAGATCTTTGATTTGAGATAAGGAATATAAATTGTGGATTAAGTTTAAGCGGCAGAGCTAGTATTCTGGAGTCGAATGACTTCGATCTTTAGCGATATAGAGTTTTCGTGGATTTTGAATTAATATGAATTCTAGTTTGTAATGCAATTCAGATATAGTCACACGTGCGTTCTCATAAATTTCTTAATCAATAGCATGTTTGATTTGAAGTGTCTACTTCTTCCTAACACGATTTTAAGTTTGTCGTAGTTTTAAAGTTTCTTTCGTTTGTTTGTTTTTGTGTGACTCTTTCCTTTTCAGGTGTTCAAATTGCATAGACTAAGGCTTTCTTCAGAAGGTGCATTTTCTGCTGCACACTCAAGTTGTTTGCTGTTTGGAAATCGTTCTTTAAAGGTATAATGAAAGGCTTTTAAGATGTATTATAATTTAAGGAGAATTCAAACATTTGAATGAAGATCTGAAAAACGTTAAATAAAATTTGAAAAAGTGTTTTTAAGTATCTGAGAGATTGTATGTGCTGACATGGAAGTGGAATATCCGAGTAGCATATAATTGCAAACTGAATTATTTGATTACAGTTTTGGACCTTTGTTTTCATGTAGTCGATTTATTAGGTGATCTATCCAAATTCGATTACTATGGCAATAGTCATGTCAGAATAAATTGAGGCCTGTTGTTTTTCTCCTTACTGATAGGGTTCTCTATCTTAACAGGATTGCTTGAAGGCATCGTGGAATTTTCATAAATCGGTTCGTTTGAAGGGAAGTTTGTCCACATTTGGGACAGGTACTCAGGCTGAACAACATACAGACGTAATGAAGATTGGCTTTATTGCTCGAGGAAAGGGCAAGCTCGAAGGCCAAAGCATCCTCATTTTGATTTGGCAGGCTATTTCTCACGGGTGACTCTTAAATCATCTGTGATCCTTGTACTAATTTCGTGCATCTTGGCTTGGACTAAAGCTCTATTCTTGTTCCTCGTTTTTTGATGTGTAACTACAGTAGACTTCCTTTCATGAATTTTATCTTTTTATATTATTTAAGATCTAAGATTGACTTTATTGGTTTTTTATTGATTTACTGTCACACAGGTAACAGGAACTGGAGTCGAAGTTCTTACAGCAAGGCTTCCTTCATCGCCTAATAGGTTTCTCTTGGCTGAATGCATGAGTTGGCCATTAACTCAGGTGCAGCAGGTACATATACACCTCATTATACCATGAGAACATGTTGCTCTAAGGTTTGAATGAGTGTTAAAAAGTTCGGTCGAGTGTGAAACTGTAATCAGAAATGCAAGATATACCGATGTTTGCATAAGCTTGGAAACTAATTAATCTTCAGGTCATATTAAAGTGTTTGATTGATTTAATTATGGCTGTTGTTATTTCATAATTTTGGAAAATAAGATGCTTTTTAAAAAGTTACCAAACAAAACTCTTTTATTTAATAATTTACGATGAACGCTAATTTCTTTTATATAATGATCGATTGACTTGTTTCATAATAAAGGAATATTTGAGTGAAAATTTTGACTACAATTATAATTTGTATTTTTGTCAATTTGAAAATTTTAAATCGTTAAATGAAAAGTCTAGTTCATTACTAAAAGTGTCTTATTTTTGTGTTTTGAGTTTTTATTAGTTAAAGAAATAGGATCGTATTGTTAACAATGAAAATAAAAAATTTTCTTAAAAAATAATAACAAGATGCAAGTGAATTGGCAAGTTTAATTCAATTTTCTGCTTTACTTCGAAGCCCATTCCTATTGGATTGAACTTTGGACGGGATATTTTAGGCTTTGACTAATTTTTTTTCCGATAATTTTGACTAAATTTGTTGATATTTGCATTCATCTTATAAAATCGACTTGTTTCAATTGTGCTGTTGTCCGTAGTGGCCTTAATATTGATCAAAATTTCAATGTTGAGTTTGGAGGTCATTTTTTAAGTAGTTGAGAGTGAAACAACTTTTAGGCAAATTTTACGGCTCAGTGACTCTTATTCATATTTGCCTCATGACTAATATAACAAGGCCTGTAATTCACCTAAGTGGAAACAATAAATATTTATAAGTGGTGCGATAACCGATATTTATTAATTGTTGTTATTAGTTATTACTTGTTAGTGAGCAATAAGTTTGATCGTTAGTAAGACAAACTCAGTTAATCCTCTGTTGAAATAAATGAGCTTGAACTAAGTCATTTCTTAAATGCAATAAAAATTGGAGAAAGCACACCAAAAAAAAAAAAAAAAACTAGACCATGTAATGACATAATCTGTTAGGATAGATAGGCTAAATAAAAAAAATATCGACGTCAGGGTGTTAATAGTAAACTCATAGATCAAATTTGTTAAGAGGTTTAGGGTGTTAGTAAAGATTGAATTTGTTAAGAAACTTAGGGTTTCAGATATATATATATATATATATATTTTAGAGAAGTTTTTAACTCAATTTCGTAACTTTGAGTTGAGATGCACAATATTAGTTTTAATCTAAGTTAATGAAACATTCATTTCTATCGGTTTTATTTTCCATTGTATTATGAGATCTTATTTAATTTGATTAAAAGTTATTCACTGAAATTAGGTATCTTTAGAAAGTTTGATGACAGTTTTACCAAATGTTTTGGGTTGTATAAATAATCGTACTCTATTTTGATAAATAATTAATATCAAGAAAACTTTAATATATTGAAGAAGTTTGAGTTTTGTTACTTTGATTTTTCATGTATACATCAAAGGAAGTTAACTCTATTCCTTCGATAATATTCATTTTTTAATTTAAAATTATAGATTTCTGCTTAAGATATAATTAGATACATAAATGAGCTTATAAATGAGATTTAGCTAAGTTTTCAATTAAATTAAACAAAATGCTAAAGCCAGAAATTTTTAAATTAAAAAAATAGAAAATAATAATCGAATTTGACATTAATGAAATATTTTATAAAATTTACGTCTCAGTTACCATATAAATGTTTTAAGAAGCTCAATCCAACCTAATAGTTTTAAGAGTAATTTTAAACTAATGTGTAACTTTTGAAACAACCATAATCTTGGTGGCATTGATTAGAGAATTTATTTTTCATTATTTTTGTTTGAATAATATTAAAATTTTTATTTTAATTTGATTTAAATTTATTCGCTTGAATGAAAATGATAAATTTTCAATATTTTGAGAGTTGAATGATTACAAATGAAAGTTCACCAATTGTTTAATACTTATTTTTTATTATATTTTAAAAATAAATAAATAAATAATTTTCAATATTAAAAATAAATATTTTGTTAAATAATGAAAAGACGAAAAAATGAACGACCCTCAATTAATACACTTTTCAATCAATAAAACTTTGTAAAACTATAATTTTACTTGCACTTTGAACCTAAATCATCGTAATTTTACAAATATTATAAATTTTAATATAATTTTAATATTTTAAGTTTTCTAACCCTATTTTGTTATAATTTCCATATATTAATTTTAGTGAAATTCATATAAGATTTAACAAATTTTATTATTATTTGTGTAGATGATTAAGTATCCTATTTTTACACTATAAAATATATATTCTACAAAAATTAAACGAATCTAATTAAATTTTGTTTATTCAACTTTGATCCTATTTCATAATAATCTGATAATTTGAAAATTCTATTTACATAATTTTAGTGAATCCACTTTAATTTTTATTTCTTTTACTTTGATTCTATTTCATAGATTTTATAAGGGTTATATTATGAGTTTTATATACTTAATTTTTACTTTTTAAAATTATTAATTATGTATAAAACATTTTAGTTTAAACAAATTTCATTAAAATTGATGTAACATATTTAAATATTTTATTTTACTTTTTAAAGTATAAAAATAAAAAACGAGAAGTCTAATAATTCAAACCCTATTCCAACGTTTTGTAAATGAACCCAGTTTAATTTTAACACTTTAGCCTACGAATATGTTTTTATAATATATAAAATAATTAGTGGTTTCAAATTAAATAGGGTATTGCTCTTACCATTTTATAAAGTTTAGAAGCATTACATTCAAACAAATTGAATCCATGGAAAAGCCTATTCTAAAAGAAAATGCCTTTAACTTCTTTTGCAAACTTAAAGCCATAAATCAACCGAACTTTCGCATATGTTAGCAATTACTATGTTGAATTATAAAATTTCTCCCAAACGACGGAAGTAACTGATCATTAATAAAATTTAAAATCATAAATCAACCAAATTTACCCGTATGCTTAGCAATTATTATGTGAAGTTATAAAATTTCTTCCAAATGACAGGAGTTACTGATCATTAATAGTTACTATATCCACAACTTTATGTTCTTTCCAAGATAATAATTCTGCCTATTAAAGATTTGAAAGATTATCATATTTTAAGAACTTGAAATAGAAATGGAAAACAAAAACCCAACCTTATATCAGTTAGGCCCTAAGTTCAAACATTGTAAAAGTATCGAGATCCAACAAATCTGATTAGTTTTTAAACGAAATAGTTAATTTTAGGACTTGTTTTGTCTTGATTTTTAATTTGTTTTTTAATACAAAAACTCCAAAAATATATGTATTAAAAAATACACGAATAAAATATAAAAATAAAAATATACTATAAAATTAATAAAAATACATAAAAATACAAACGGAAAATTGAACTAAATATTCTTAATAATTTACCCGATTTTAGTGATTAAAAGGTTATAAGATAGACTATGCATAGCCGATCCCGCCAATTTAAAAACTGATGATACAGGCATATTTCAACATGCTTCAATATTTACCTTTTTCTTCCGAGTAACGGATGCTGAGGACCTCGTGAAAAAGAGAAACGAAGGTTCATTTTGCGAGAGAAGGTGACGATGTATTATCCGATATATCAAAAGAAGAGGTGAAAACTCACCGTTTTGGACCACGAGAGGAGAGGGAGAGCAAGAGTTGATCGCTTAGAATCCAGTTGATTCAACAAGTGATGAGTATGAAGCATTTTCGTCGATCGCATTTGGCCTCGTTCTAGCAACTTTCTTTGGAACATTTTCATGCATTGGTGGCGGTTCTAGACCACCAATCTCATACAACTCTAACCTCTGGCGCTTCGTAGTCTCCAAGTCAGCGTCCCAGCAGGTTTCTGAAATCACTTCCAGGGCCTTTTCTATCTTGGCCTCTGGCACCAGATCTCCGTTTTGCAGCAGAACAAGGTAAACTTGCTCGGCAGCAGCTTTCCTAATCTGCGATTAATAAATAAATGGAAAGTCGGGGAAATCAGTTATTTGAGCTATAACTTAAATTCAAAGATGATGTTTCGTGAATACATACCTTGGGATATCGATGGCCCAGAAGAGTCAAAAGATGTGCAAAAGCCCTCGCATTTATGGGTTCCAAGATCAAAGCAATATACCCAAGTATGGCAATGCCGGCGTACAACTTTGAGAAGTCCTTCGTACCCTTTAATTCAACAGCCAGCGAATCCAAAACACCAGCACAAAAAACTGATGTATGCTCCTGGAACATAGAAAGCAAAAATGGATGAAACATAAAAGGTAATGAACCACAGGAATTCATACAAGTGTTAAGTCAATTGTCGAAAGTAAAACAAAGAGGACGCTGGACCAACCTCCATATTCAAGAATATCTTTTTGCTGAAGAGAATCTCAATTGTCTGAAATGCAGAGAAGGCTATCTCAGGAAATGAGACACAACATAGACAAAGTAAAGATGAATAAAATTGACCGGAAAGTAATCCTGAACTAAGCAAGCCTGTTAAAGTAAGTATTCTTTTAATGAAAAAGCTGCCCTTCATTTACAATTACGAAGCCTTAGTCTTAGTCTTAATAAAGCTTTTATAATTGTGAAACCTGTAATTGTTAATGCTTACTAATACATAATGAATAAAGTGTCAAAAAAGTATTTGGAAATTATTATTTTGTTATGGTTATAATAACCACCCTTTGTACATCACCAAACGATTTATGATATATAGGAGTAATTTAGTAAAATAATGATCGTATGGTTAAGTCCTAATATATGTAATAGTTCATGAATTTGAATGTATGTAATAATCTATAACTTACGTATGAACAATCAATTTTTCATTTAAATGTGAAAATGAATGTCATTACCTTCAATGTGGGTATAATTACTCTGTCACATCTCTTATAATCTTGTAGAATCCAAAGAATGTCAGCAGATAGCATGTGTTCTCTTGACCTTCTCTCGCTGGGATCGGATGGATCACTTGCTTGAAGATAGTCCAACAGCGCTGTGATAGATGCCCTCCTCAAAGAATCTTGTAAGCCACCGATTGAAATAACTAGTCCAGACAGCGCCATTCTGCTATAACAACTAAATTGAAGCAGTTGTACAAAGCAAGGATATGAAACTGTGGGTACCTGCGAGCAAACCAGAACAGCTCTTCACTAAACACATGGAATTGCAATAAAAACAGAAGAAGAGACTGTCATGCATTATATACTTACACCCCACTTGATATCTGCATCATTAGGAATAACGTCTTCTAACTTTTCCCTGAAAGGCATGCATGGGACAGATACTGTTTTGTTGTACAAAATCCTCTGAAGAATCTTTGCTGCAGTTTCCCTCAATTTGTCCATCTTCTCTACAGCTTGCTTAATAATTCCTCCGATCACTCTGGTTGCTAGATTTGCATCAAAAAGTGGGTGCATCTCGTTCTTCTCAAGCTTATCATCATGTGGAACATCTGGCAAAGACTTAACTCCATCTAATTTTCTAGTTGAATCCATGATGCAAAGCATGTATGTACACTTCTCAAGGCCTTCCATCGCAACCTCTCGAACCCAAGAACCCACATCACCTCTGTTGTCAACTGAATAATCATCAAGAGCTTTAATTAAACTTGTCATCACTTCCTTCTTGATGTGAAAATAAAGAGCCATGTGATCCTCTCCCAATTTCCCATCTTTTGCAGATGTTAATGTCTCACAAACTGAAATGAGTCCTTTAACAGAATTTGTTCGTGCTTCTGCATCTCTGTCATCCGGATTATCCTGTGAAATATTGATATTCCAGTCCTTTATCCAGTTAGATTCTTGAGAACTAGAAGCGCTTATAAGAACAAATAACTTCAATCAAAATCACCTCAATAGCACAAGAGCTACAAAGCTTCAAAAGCACATCTTTCCACCTGTCAGCCAAAAATTCATATGGCAAGGCACCTAGTGCTAATGCTGATCCTCTTCTTACAGCAACATTTTTATCACTCAGCTGTTCCAGGTACTTCAACATTATATTACCACTGCGTTCAGTTGCAACAAGATAAGTTGGAACAAAGTGCTTCAGTGCTTTGACAGCCGCATTCTGCATAATTTGCATTCATAATTAATCCAAGACATAGAAAAGTGTAGGCTGACTAGCAAAACAAAAAATTAATGAATGAAACAAGCACCTGTATTTGAGAATTAGGGTGCCTCAAATTTTCATTAAGAGTATCAAGCAATATCCTTTTTGTCTTTTCTGGCAATGTCAAACTAGATAATGAGATGCATTCCAGGAACCTAGAAACAGCAGAACGCATTATCTCTCCACCCTTCCCACGATATAGACGTGCTTTCTCAATGGCAGGAACTACACCAGCAACATGTTTTTGTGCATCTGGACAAGAGAAAGACATCAGATTGTAGCATCTTTTATGAAATCATTAGTTTAAAATATCATTAACTTCCTTCAATCAGAACCAAGGATGAGATTATGCATTTACTTGAAAAAAACAAACTCGGTAGAAATATTGATTTTCACATTTTTTGTTTCTGATGGTGAGTACATGAACCTGTTTACGCTTGTCAGCGTTAGTGCCTCAAAGTGCATACTAGAAAGTGTATGTTAGCACAAAAATCTACCGCTATAGTATTACCCTAAAACTGAAACACAAATTGGAAATGAGGTACCAACCAGTGACAAGACTGTGACCACATTGATGTAGTGCCAAAACGACTTCACCCACTGCTAAGGTTGCACCATGGCGTGTGCATAGATCAGGTGAAAGAGTACATGAGATTAATTTCTCGATAACCTTCGTTACAAAATATTTAGGATCATATTTAACAAGAGCAGACAGGGCATCCGCAGAAAGTTCTCTCAAACCTTTATCCTGAAAAAAAAAAAAACAGCCATGACTTAAATTACCTATCGTAGAACTGCATGCTAAGAACAACTCCATTTAACAGAAAACCACAAACTTAGCCCTGAGAAATTTACTAGATGCTATTGGAATAACAAATTTTAGAATTTAACAAAACAGAACATTATGGCAGACCACTACCTAGGTGCCCTCATCCCTAACCCCTGGAAATGCACAAGCCACTTGCACAGTTTTAAATTCAATTATCCAACTTATCACAGAATCCAAAGGTCAGAGATGGGCTGTGATTCTACATATTGCATATTGTAACCAAAACCTGCAACCAAATGCTAAACGCTGAATTTTATCCAGCAAGAAACAGAGGCAAGCTAGTAAGTTTGCATATATTCCATAACATGTATATAGAAGCCATAAAATTTAACATTGTAGAGCATACCCAGTGACAAATCTTATTATGCAGCAGTTCTTCTGAAAATGGATATAAGTAGCCTTCATATCGAGCGATAGAGACAGCAACATGAAGATAAGAGTTTACTCGTGAAGAAAGTGAAAAATAATCAGCAGTATTCACAATGTCAATGCCATGTGGATAATTCCCTTGCCTTCCAACATTCTCCTGAAAAGCAGCGGCAGCTGCTCTTCTGCAGTTCACCTAAGCAGCATAAATGATAAGTTTAAAATGGTGTACAGAATCATCACACCAAAAAAAAAATCCAGAAAATGACTAAAAGGAAACAAACAGTCAAAAAGAAATATCATCACCTCACGGTCGTAGCAAGCAATTGTCAACAGGTGTGGAGCAAATTCTTCTAATATCTTTCTCATATCAGTATGATTGTAAGCACGACCAAAAGCCCAGCAAACATATGCAGCAGCATCACGTACATGGGACCCAACACTATGTGGGCCTCTTCGAACATCGTAATGTAGTGCCTATTCAGACAAATCCACCCAGATCAGTACTAAAATTTCATTAAAGAAGGAACCAACTAAGCATCTGGCAGATATTTGAGTTGATCGATCACAAAATCACCTGGCCTGGAAAAAAAAAAAATTTATAGTCTATCTCACAACCTTTACAAGATAAGGTAAAACTTTTGGAAGACTGGTAGGCAACATCAACCCTCTACGTGCCAGTTCTGCCAATGCTAAGCAGCCTCCATGCCATGAGCCATCACCCTAGCAAATTATGGCATTTCAGGATGGTTCTTCTAAACCCAAAAATTGGTGGATAAGACAAAAATTGAAGGAGAACTTAAAGAAAGCAACAGAAAAACTTACTTCCCCGGGTGAAAACAACTCCAAAATAGATGACAAGACCTCCTCTGATAGGACAGAGGTTAAACGTGAAGTTATGCGGCCTATGCCTTTAGCGGCAGACCAACACACAACAGTATCCTGCATTTGAATGAGATCAGCTTTTAAACAAGCCATAAAAATAGTCAATCTAACTGTAAATGAGCATATCTCAACGAGAAATTTCCATCATGAGAATCCCATTAGGCTCATTATAAGATGGATATCAATGATGCAGGTGAATATTCTGATAGTTTCAAGAAAAAGTCAGGGAGTTATGGAAATGATTTGTTAAGACATACCGTATCTCTCAATCCAGAAAGTAAAATCTCAATAATTTCTTCTACAATTTCCGGAACATCCATATCTTCATCTTTCAGGCAGGTTGCACTTTCTTCTGATTCCCTGGAATCAGTACTCACACCTTGGTTGCCTGGATAAGTTCTTTTAGATTTATCTAGGGAAACATTCTCTCCAAGTTAGCTCATTCTCCCCTATAGAAAAGGCAAGCAAATTCCATGAGATGGTGTTTACTTTTACATGGCACAAAATGCACATTAGAAATATGTCTGTACTAACCCCATCACGCCAGGCTGTTGACCGATGAGGAAGACAGGTAAGTCCTATTCGTTGAGTTAACTTCACCAGATACTTACGCAGCAAAGGACTGCGAGCTGCAGAGCTAGACTTCACCAATGATGAGACATCTTTCCAAACAGTAGGAACCACATCTGCTAATGATTTTCGACTGCCAGCCTGTATGACAATTTGAATGTGACAAATCTATCAGCTAAAGAAGGAAAGAGGAAACTGTGGCAATGAAATTCTCAACGTACGTAAACAAATTGTGCAGATAAATATATACCAGAAATGCTATGTAAAGCATTTATCTCTCTTTAGTTAAAACCATTTAATATCAACTAATATCATCGAAAGAAAACCTTGAAAATAGCAGCAAGTGCTTCCACAGCACCTAATAAACGAAAGTGAGATATAGCATCGTCTGCCCCACTAGATAATACTTCATGCGTCCAACCAACAAAGCTGTTAACAACACAACATTAATAAAATAAAAGCAACAGAAAGAAAAGATAATATAGTTAGTACAAGATGAAGTTTAAGGATTACATTTCCATGGAGAAAAAATAAGCGCCAAAGCAAAATTTAACAAAGAACTAGCTCGATGAAAAACACCTGGCGAAAACCAATGGCATATCAGGACGTGTTAGGAGCCTAGAGAGAAGTAATCCAGCTATACTGCGCATAGGACCCGCATTTGCGAGGTAGTCCTTGCAGAACTTCAATATTCTCAAAACCAGAGGAGCTGGTTCAAGTCCTCCTAACGCATTGTCGTTTGCAATACTTGTATCAACAGATGAGATATCAAACGGAACTAAAACAAGAATAGAAAGCCACAGAAGAATCACACACTTCGCCTCCATCTCTCCTGTACTTTCCTGTCGCAAAGAAGTCGCCGAGGCTGTGTCGTGACATTTATGCAAAAGAGAGACTGCTAGCTCTAGATCAGAAACTTGATGCGGAAAGAACTTGATAACCGCCTTGTATCCACAGACCGTGACGGAAGTATAAATTATTATGCAAATAGGCTTGATCACTTTGAGAATTTCATCTGAATCCACCCCTAATGTGATTGTTTTACTTCGCACAATTGACATCAGAGGAGAGACTATGCTCTCCAAGTAAGGCTCCAGTAGTTCTCCTTGTTGTTGATACTTATCCAGCTGCAAACAATACCATAACAAAAATTTTAATCTCAAAGTAGATCTGCGAATACAGTTGGTATCAAACAAGAATCAGATAACAATATACAGCAAGTCTTATTTGATGAGGATAGAAAATCAACTCGATCTGCTGAATTCTAAGTCGCTCATCGTTTCAATAGCAAACACATAACTACAACCGATTTTTCAAATCAATGACAGGTTTACTGTGCAAAGAAACGAAGTTCAGAGAGAAAGGTACAATCGATCTAATCTTGTGAACCGAAGCAGAATCGGCGACGCCGTCATTTGAAACGATGTCGTCAATAAGTGACTTCACGAGCTTCCACTCTTGCAAGAAGTAGCGCAGCAGAACCGCCTCCTTGGACTCGATCTCGTCGGCGTCGCCCAGATCCACTGCTTCCTCCTCCGTCCTCGGCGTTTCCACTTCTTGCGCCATTTCTCTCTTTTATCCTCTTCCCGCTACAGAATGCGAGTAGACACTAGACAGAAATGCGGTTCTGGATTTCCCGCGCTATTATAACTTTTGATCAAATCTGGAAAATTCTTTTGTTTAAATTTACTGGAAGGAAAACTTTTATAAATATGCACGCTAGAACACTCTGCTGATACCCTGCAATCTATGTTACATAATTGGTAAATTGAAAATTTGAAAGGTCACAAGAAGTATCTGTACTGTAGGGTTCCCAAAAAAAAAACTTTAAAAAAAAAGAAAGTTCCGTTGCCGGGAATCGAACACGGGTCTTTCGAGTGAGAGCCGAATATCCTAACCGACTAGACCACAACGGATTGCCTCGGAGTTTGTTGTCTTGTCTTAGCTTGATCTTAATGTACAACCATCAACAATCCAATAAAAAAAAATTCTTTCTTAAATTAAAAATTCCCGCTTCAACTTAAAGAATTTAAGGGGATATTTAGTTTTATTGTTTATTATTTGATTTTAATTTCTGTTTTTTAAATATAAAAATAAAAAAAGTATACAAATATACAAATATACAAATACAAAACAAAAACTGAAACATAGTAAAAAAAATCCAAAAAAACATACAACAATTAATAAAATCATAAAAATAGAAAAATAGAAAACCGAGCCAATCAACTCCCTAATTTAATTCAACCCATCTCAGTTTTTTTATCTAAATATAAGCTTGTTAATTTGAGTCTAATAAAGATCTTAGTTAGGTTTAGTGGTCCAATTGAGAAAATATAATTATTTACTTCTTTTATATCCTACTTTATGATAATAAATACTTATTTATTATCACTCTCTATTTTTTAATAGAAAAACAAAAAAATATAGATAATTGTATTATGTTTTATTTTTTATAGAATTGGAAAATAAAATAAAAAATTAATAAAATTGTTACTTTACATTTTTAAAAAAGTTTTATAAATATATTTTTAATAATTTATATAATTTATTAACTAATATGTATTTTTTTAGGTGTACAAGAGTTTTTAGTTTAAGAAATCAAATTTATTTCATATTTATTTGTTAATATTAAATTATTTTTATTACAAATCTTAACCAAATAAATTTCTATTTTTAATTTTTATTATAAATATCAACTAAATAGGTTTCTATTTTTCGTTATCAGAAAACACAAAAACATAAAGATAAAAAATAAAAAATACAACATACAATAAAAATGATATCAAATGATTCTTAATTTTAAGTCCCGTGTCTTAAATTAGATGAGATAACACAAGTAGAATTTATGTTGAATACTACGAATTTGGGATATGGGTAACCATGGAAATTTATATATAAATTCCCAAATGAACCATTTGAGAATGGGTTAAAATCATTTAGAAATGACGATGATATAAGAAGATCAATCAACTTAATTAGGGAAGAACAATGTAAGAGAGTTGAAGTTTATCTGGATGGGAAGAAGTACCCCAAGTTGTTAAATGATGCCTTAGTTGGTATTCCTATTAAAATAACTGAAGACTTAGATGACATAACATTTAATGATGAAGAGTCTTCTAAAAACATTGACTTGGCATACTTCATTGATGACATTTTTTATTATCTAAATGAAGTTGTTCCATTACATGACTTAAGTGATCTTGAATTAGAAGTTGATAATGACGATATAGGCAACCTGTTTGGAAGTTCAGATGATAAAAGAAAAAAGCCTAAATATATTCATTTTAATGCATCAACTAGTGTTGAATCTGTAGTCGAGCTGAAGCAGGGGATGATATTTGGTTCGGTTTCTATATTTAGAAAAGCATTGAATTACTGTTCAATATAAATGGGTTTTGATTACATTTACAAAAAGAATGATAAGTTGAGAGTGATTGCATAATGCAAGAATGAATGTGGTTGGAAAATCCATGCTAGTGTGACACAAAATAGAGAAACATTTCAAATTAAAACATTCCTAGATGTGCATAATTGTGGTCGAGTATTTGATAGTACAAGGCTAGATTATAGATGGATTGCAAGACATTATTTGTCATGCTTCAGAGATAGTCCAAGTTGGGATATTTCTGGATTAAAAGGTGCAATATTGAAGGATTATTAATAGAACATTTTCTGATGTCAAAGCATACAGAGCTTAAAGATATGCTTTAAAATTGGTGCTTGGAGAAAAAGGAATACAATATGATAAATTAATGGGTTATTTCTTAACTATTATGGAATATAATACAAGGAGTTCCCTGTACATTAGAGCTCTAAATGGTCTTTTTGATTCGTGTTATATTTGTATACAACAAGTGAAAGATGGGTTTATCACTACTTGTAGGCCCATCACATGCATTGATGGTTGTCACTTGAAAACTCAATATGATGGACAATTACTAACAGCAATTGGTAGAGTTCCAAATGATAATATCTACCCATTATCATGGGCAATAGTGAGAGTGAAGAATAAAAAGTCATGAAAGTGGTTTTTTGATAGTCTACTATATGACATTGGTAGGAACGACTCATAGGGTTTTATGAGCGATAGATAAAAGGAAAACTCATATCCATTATTAACATATTTACTCTTTATATTTGTTAATGTAATTAACTTATTGGTTTTAATAATATGCACAGGGTTTGGAGGAACTTTTTGATAATGAATTAAAGCAATATGAGCATCGATATTGCTTTAGACATTTATAGGCTAATTTGCAAAGGCAATATAAGGTATGTGTAACCATTAAAGATCAAATGTGGAGTACTACTTCATACTGTACAAGGCAAGGGTTTGAGTGATAGATGGTGAAGCTTAAAAGCATGCACTAGCAAGCGCATGATTGGTTGGATAAAATTAAATAAAAAAAAAGATGGTGCAAACATGCCTTCGACAAAAAATATAAAAGTGATCTTTTATCCAACAACACTGCTAAATGTTTCGATGCTTTTTTGAGAAATGCCAGGGATAAACCCATATTAAGTTGTTTGGAGATTATTAAAAGGGCAATAATGAAGAGATTTCATCTTTAAAAGGAAGGTATGACAAGATACAATAGTGTTATATGTCTTTTCATATTAAAGAAACTTGAGAAAAACAAAAAGAAGTCAGTCAATTACATAGCTTATTATGCAGGTGATGAAAATTTTAAGATTGAGCATTATAGGAATTATCATCATATGGCCAACCTTATTGGAAGGGAGTGCACGTGTGGAAAATGGGATTTGATTGGTATCCCATGTAGCTATGCACTTTCAACAATAATGTTGAAGAGAGGGGAGCCAGAAGAGTATGTTCATGCTTGCTATTCAAAGGAGGCATACTTGAAATTTTATTTTAAACCTTTAAATCCAGTCCTTAGAGAGAAATTTTAGCCAATACCTAGAGAATAAAATGGTCAATTTATACATCCTTCTACATATAAAAAGAGATTTGGAAGACCAACAAAGAAGAGAGTGAGAGAACTTGGTGAGGGCAAGAGTAGTCAGATTTCAAAAAGGGTTTGTGGGTTCATCACTTGCAATAAATGTAAACAACACAATCATAATGCAAGAACATGCATTATATATGGATCACAAATGACTACCATATCCGAATCACAATTGGTAATCATTTTAAATGTTTAAAGCAATTATAATTTATATTTTTAATAATAAATTATTATTTATTTTTTGTTGCATGTACAACAATCGTCTCAAGAAAGTGTTAATGCAAGTAGGCCTCATAAGAGAAGGGCACGACATAAAGAATGAATATCTGTAAGAATTACAAATAAGATTGATAACTTCTTACATTTGTGTTATCAATTGATCTCTTTCAAACTTTATGTTTGCTTTATATTAATAACGTTTATGTTATTAATTTTTATAAAATGAAGGGTCCATTAGAGTGTTTTTTTTTATATAATGAGACTATTAATGCTTCTTCTTTTTTTTAAGGTCACACCAAATATTGTTATTGGAAGGTAACATCAAATACTTATGAATGACAACAAGTTTATCAACTATATGATATGTTACTAGTTTTAGACATTTTGAATTAGTATGATGACAATGGTATTACTAGTATATATCAACTACTTGATGCTTCTATCTTTCTTTTAAATATATCATTCCAAATTAAAGCTTAGCCACCATTTGTTTCACGTATCTTAGTTGCTAACTTTATAGCATGAATGTGAAAGTGATTTTATGTATGTGGACATATTATAGTAGTTTTATGAATGTTATTGTATGAATGCAACATGGGTATGATTGTGTGAATATGACCGTATGTATGCTCCACGAGTCTAGTTGGGTTTATGCTGAAAGTGATTGTATACGGATGTATAGAATGAATGTTATTGTATGAATGAAGTAAGAGTTTGGTTTTGTGAATGTGATTGTACAAATGATCTACGACTATGGTTGTGTTTATATTGTATGAATGCTAAAAGTGTTATGAATGTAATATGAATGCTACAGTTCTTGTCATGCACAAAGATGAGAGTGTGTATGGTTGAAAAGCGAAAAATAAGCTTAAAAAGGGGCTTCGTTACCTACTGGAGAAGGAGATAGACACGACACGACAGGGACATGGCATTGAAAACCGGAGATGACAAGGATGCTAAGGCTACGATGGCAGAAAAGAACCTCTAAACTATCACAATGGAGGCCGGCAACGAAGGAGGTGAGGGAGAGGGAGAAGAGGAAGGGCAACAACAGAGATAGAAGAGAGTGTGTGGTTGAAAAGTGAAAAAGAAGCTTAAAAAAGGGCATCGTTATCTAAGGGGATGTTTAGTTGGGTTGTGAATTGTGGTTTTTTGTTGTGGTTATTGTGTTTTTGTATTGGTTGCCATATTTTCCTTTTTGGTTTTGTGATGTATTAGTATGCTTTCTTTATCGATTTTTGTATTTAGAAAAATAAGAAACCAAAACCAAAAATCAAAGTCTAGGGGTCGTTTGGTATTGCTGTGGGTTGTAGTTTTTAGTTGTTGTTTTTATATATTTTTATTGATTTTTGTGTTTTGTCCTCGATTTCTGTGCTGTATTAGTGTGTTGTTTTTATCGATTTTTGTGTTAAAAACTAAAACCAAAAACCACATTGATACCAATCAACTAAACAGGGCCTTAGTTAGGTTATGAGTTGTGATTTTTTGTTATAGTTATTGTATTTTTGTGTTGGTTGTTATGTTTTCTTTTTCGATTTTTATGTTTTAAAAAATAAGAAACAAAAACAAAAGACCAAAGTCTAAGTAAACATGGCTTAAGTTTTTTTTTTTTATTTTGTAAAACATTTGACAAGTATTTCACGTACCTAAGCAACGTTAGTTCCAGAATTTTTAAAAGGATAGGTGGGACTGCTACGTGTCTTATATACGCCACATAAGCAAGTCTACTTGACATTTTGTTTATCCACATAAGATAACATTAACAGAAGATTAATGGGAGAAATTAATTTAAGAGTAAATATCTAATTACCTCCCTGTATTTTTAACATTTATCAAATACCCCCCTGTGTTTTTAAAAATATCAAAGACCCCCCCTGTATTTTAACAAAATTATCAAATAC
>JAOXYD010000009.1:13634178-13650540 GCA_028565735.1 Pinacopodium congolense | reverse complement strand
ACCTCAAACTCCCTTAAGCCCATCACAATCAGATCATCTAATAGCTCCACTCCACCAATGTTCATTCGCATTCCTCTATTAACACTACTCATAACAACACAATCTCCAACTGGCATATGAACTTGAAGATCATAGTCCAAAGTACTAACCTCCCTCAGAACTCTAGAAGCAAACTCAAAAGAGATATATGAATGAGTCGATCTTGGATCAATTAATGCAAATTCTCTATGCCAACTAATAAGATAATACCTGATATGACGTCATTGGCTACTGGTGCCTCCTTCCGAGTCATATTGTAGAACCTCGACTATGCCTGACCTGTAGTTAGAATAGTCTCATGTGTACCAAATCTTCCTTGAGATTCATCATATCCTTTGCCTCGACATCGATTACCACCTCGACCACCAGATCGATCACTACCTCCTCTACTCTGTCGATAAACTACTCCTCCTGTTCTCGTTTTATCCCCTCTCGGATAATCTCTCTAAAAATGTCCTTGCTCACTACAAATATAGCAGGTCTGCACAGTCTTTACTGCTCTCACTCCATACCTTCTCGGGCAATCTCTCTGAAAATATCCTTGCTCATCACAAATATAGCATGCTTGCACAACCCCCCATGCTCCTCAACATACTCCCAAATGGTATCTATCATAAGTATTACACCTAGGTCTCCCATCTTCTCGACCTGAAGACCCCTGATATCCCTGACTAGCTCCTCTACCTGACCCCATAGAAGGTGCATTAGCAACACTGTGTACACTAGCATCTCTCTTTGACATACCGAATGTCCTCTCATACCCACAACTGAACCCTCGCTCCGAGATCCTCGAACACTAGATGAAAAAGAGTAACTCCCAGCCCTTCTCATAAATCTACTCCTCTCACTCATCTGGTGCTCAGCTCTTCTCTTCGACTCTCCTCTCCTCTTACCCATCTCTAACACTCCCTCAAATCGAAGTGCAGAAGTCACAAGTGCCATAAAATTTGATACCACTATCCCTAGTTCTAATTTGATCTCCATAAGCAAACCCTACTTGAAGCGAGAACATCTCTCTTCTTGATGTGATATGGAATCTCCAGCATACTTGGATAAAGCTATAAATCAAGCCTCGTACTGAGCCATACTCATCCCCTCAGTCTGAATCAAATATAGGAACTCTCTTTTCATCATATTTATGTAGATCCTTGGGGTGTACTTATCCTGAAACACTCGATGTAAATCTGACCAAGTCATTACTCTGGCTCGTAAATCCTCTTTAGCAACTGCCACCAATCTAAAGCTTCACCCTGAAACAAGGATATCAGATACAATAACCTTATCTCCTTGGTCCACTCTAACCTATCCAAAATAAGCACAGTCTGTCCCCACCAAGCTTCAACCTCCACAAGATCTATAGTGCCTTTGAAATCAACTGCTTCCATCTACGAATCCTTTCAAAGTTGCAATCCACTCTCAGCTTCCTGCTACTAAGAGCTGCAGTCATCACTTGTTATATCCTCTAAAAACACTTTTCCATCTAAGATGGCACATCATCTACATCCTAATCTGATATAATATTCTGTCACTCCGATACATTTAGAGCACGGACCCATTCCCCAATCAATTCTGGGCCAATAGTATTATCTCTTGAAACCATCCTACATAAGATAAAACCATAGCATCAGTTTTTCTTAGTCACTCAATTTATCCCTAGAAACGTAAACTCGCTTTGATACCATTAAATGTAGCACTCCTTATCTTTAATTCCATCATTACTAGTATACGATAATCACAAAAAATAATTATAAAACATTACTATTATTAAAGTTACAAACAGTAACCAATAGTATCAAAAGTCTGTCTATACAATAAAAAATATAACACACAACAATAGATATACACAAAAAGTCAAAAACTAAACAACTATACATGCACTGGGGTTATCACCGTTGACTCTATCACTTGACAAATTAGTAGTAAGGGATGAGCTGCCAACTCAGTAAGGGTCACCTAATTGTACCCTTATACATATGTACATATCTCAATATAGAAGAAACAAATAAATGATGAAATAACCACTACACGGAACATGTATATACTAAATACATCATGGAAAAAATACTCAACATACATCCACAATATTATGATTATACTAAGTTATATTATCATTACCATTTATTATTTCATTCTGGGCCTTGCTAAACCTAGTAGGCCTATATTCAATGGTCTGTCAGCTCATCTCATCATATCCCATCACTGTGTGGAAATAAAATCACAGATATATATATCAACATAGGGTACCTCTCTTGCTCAATTATATTTAGTACCCCGATACCACTATGATACCTAGCAATTGACACAGGGTATCCCCGGGATTTAGGATGACCCTGATACCAATCCTATACCTAGTCATCGACACAGGACATTCCTAGGACTCAAGATATCCCGGTACCTGTCCGACCTGCTCCACGGACAAGTACCTAACCACCTCTTACTCAAAACACAACAACTCATTAATACAAAAGACCATCAAATATAGCCTGTCCTAAGCAAGCTACTAATCCACTACAGTTCTTTAACTTAATCTGTCATAATTCAATCTCATTATACTTTATAAAAATAAATCATCAAATTTGAATCATCATACACCACTGAAGGATATATCTATCATATTTGTTGCGTAATCAAGAAATACATGTCATATCACATAAAACTATATACGAATATCATATTTATCACTTAATCAAATTGCATCATAAAACATGTAATATAAATCATCATTGCTAGTATAACACTCATATGTCTCCAAAAATACAAAATTTGGTTATCATGTGTCTATTTTATACAAACATCACCTTACATATGTAAAGAACACATGTAAAATTGTCTAAGCACATTTTGTATACATCACAGTAATATAAGGGTATAGTTTAAAGTTAACCTTACCTGGTTTCTTGAATTACTAATTTTATCCAACTCAATCTACTATCCTAATTTGTCTCCCGAACCTATAGATTTATAAAACACTTACTATTAGGACCTCTATATAAATATGCAATTGCTATTAAACTAACCAAAATAGGCCTTAATTTCAAAACCAAAGTAAAGAAGCTTGCATGGAAATAGCTGTTAAATTCATTACCTAGATTAGAATACGTTTGGAACCTCAATATACAAGTAACCTTCAAATGAAACTAGCATAATGTTTATGAGTCCATTCAAGAACTTCTATATGCATGACAACTTATAATAAGGCACATGGCCCTTGATGTGTCCTTGTTGCCTCAATCCTTTAGCCACCATTTGAGAATTTGAAGCTGAGTGTTCTTAAGGTGATTTTGGTGAAGAAAAGTGGCTTAGAATTAAGCCATCAATTTACATGTGGCCTTTACAATTAATGTT
Source organism: Pinacopodium congolense (assembly GCA_028565735.1). Classification (NCBI taxonomy): domain Eukaryota; kingdom Viridiplantae; phylum Streptophyta; class Magnoliopsida; order Malpighiales; family Erythroxylaceae; genus Pinacopodium; species Pinacopodium congolense. The sequence goes on along the minus strand of JAOXYD010000009.1, from coordinate 13,647,156 downwards.
GTTAAGAAGGCCAATTCAATTAACTTGGGTTTGCCCATAGGTTGTGCTCCGATGGGTCATATGTTGTACAATAAAGTTAAGAGATATAACCCGAAGAACCCTTTTTAGTTTAATAATTGGTTTGTTTTGTTTACTAGACATGGGTGTAGCAGTATGCTCTGCTTCACCTAGCTAGTTATGATAGTGTTCAGGTGAGTGTTTATTTTGCTTTCTCATATTATTTTTTTGGGGTTTTATGAGAGATTGATTTTTAATTTTTACTCAGAAAATTAGTGTTTTCCTTAAACGAAGAATTTAGCTGTAGTAATATGTTTTATGTTAAAGTTATAGTTTTAGGTAATTTAAGGGTGAATTAGTCTCAAGTTCATTGATTATGTTGATGCATTATAAGGCTTTTGTTATTATATTGTTGTTTGTCATATTCTTATGTATATGTCGTTGAACTCAATTTCTATTGGTTTAACCTAAATTCATAGGAGGAAGATTTGAAGTAATTTTGTCAATGGGGAAGTAAGACCGCGAGACACCCAGAAAACTTTGAAACTCCTGGTGTTAGAAGTTGCAACTGGTTAGATAATAGTTTCAATTTTTTTTACTCTGTTTTTACTTATTTATGGCGGATTTTGATTCTCTTAATTGACATAAAAACGATAAATTTTTTTCAATATAAGTCCGTTTAGACAGGGTATAATAGATGATGTTGGATTGGCTCTTGCAAAAAGGCACTGAGCTGCACATTACAAGAAGCCTAATGTGGAGATTGTTGACCACTACACGTATTTGATCGATTCTGACATCATTACTCATTGATCTTCTGTTGTTGGTTTATGACGTCTAACTATATGATTGACTTGGTGTAGGTATGTTATACTGGGAGATGGTTGTCAAATGGAGGGGATTATAAATGAAGAATGTTCTCTTACTGGACAATAGGGACTTGGAAAACTAATTGCTTTTTATGATGACAATCACATCTTAATTAATGGTGACACTGAGATAGCGTTCACTGAGGACGATGGTGCACATTTTGAATCTCTTGGATGGCATTTTATCTAGGAGAAGAATGGAAACACCGATTATAATGATATTTGAGCTACCATTAAGGAGGCAAAGATTGTCAAAGACAAGCCCACCATGTTCAAGGTTGGACATTTCCTCTCTTACATTGTTCATAAGTTTAGGTATGTTATTGTTATAGGATGATGTTTAATGCTACCTTAGTTCATGATTTCCATACTCTAGTAGGATTTACCGAACGTTTTTCTTTCTTTATAGGTGACAACAACAATAGGTTAAGGATCTCCAAACAACACAAACTCTTATAGTGTACATGGTAGTGCATTGGGGGCAAAGGAAGTTGAAGCAACTAGGATGAATTTGGCTTGGCCTTACAAGCATTCCTATGTTCTAGAGGATGTTAAAAAGTAAGTTTTCTACCATGCCACATTATAATCCTTTTAACTGTCTGAATTTTTGGTTTATTGTTTTTGGTAATAATTAAATTCCACCCCTTGTTTTAAGGCATTAAAGCTGCCATATGCCCCATGGTGCTTCTCTTGAAACAGAATGGAATGCCAAGTTTGCATAATATGAGAAGAAGTATCTAGAGGAAGCAATAGAGTTAAAATCTATCATCACTGATGAACTGCCTACTAGTTGGGAGAAAGCACTTCTAATGAGTAGAACTTGACATGAATGCATAACATGCTCTCTCTTTTTTCTGACATTTGTTAACTTTGACTTTGACAACTGTTTGCCTGTGAATTTAACCATCTGTTTTCATTTTTTGTGTGCAAACTACTTAATCAAGAATTGGAATTGATTTCCTTGGTTTATTAGTTCAGGAAAAATTGCAGAGTTCATTAGTGGATCAATTGTGCACCTGAAATGAAGATTGAATGTCTAATATTTTTCTATTTTCTAATTTTTCAGATACACACTCTAGAGAGTCCAATAGATGCCACCTAAAATTTTTCTCAGCAAAACCTTAATGCCCTAAAAAAAGTCATTCCTGGTCTTTTTGGTGGTAGTGATAACCTTGCCTCTTCCAACATGACCTTACTAAAAATTTTTGGAGATTTTCAAAAGGAAACTCCTAAAGAACGTAATGTTAGGTTTGGTGTTGGAGAGCATGGAATATAAGTCATCTACAATGGCATTGCACTACATGGCCCTGGCTTGATTCCATACTGTGCAAATGTCTTTGTTTTCACCAATGACATAAGAGTTGCTATAAGAGTCTCTGCTTTATATGAGGCTAGAGTCATATATGTTATGACCCGAGATTTAATAGGTCTTGGGGAGGGTGGACCAACTCATTAGCCCATTAAAACTTAGCAAGATTCTGCATAATGCCCAACATTTTGATCCTTCGTCAAGTTGATGGAAATGGAACTGATGGTGCTTATAAAGTTTCTGTACTTAACAGGAAGAGACTCTCCATCCTTGTGCTCTCCAAGAAAAAGCTTCTCCAACTTCCTGGAGCCTCCAATGAAGGATTTGAAAAGGGTGGCTACATTGTTTCAGATAACTCTTTAGGTAACAAGCTTGATGTTATTTTGGTTGGTACTAGTTCTGAATTATCCATTGCTGTTAAAGTTGCTGAAGTCCTCAGAAAGGAGAGGGCAAGGTGGTGAGAGTCACTTCCTTTGTGTCATGGAAGTTTTTTTATGAGCAATCAGATGCCTACAAGGAAAGCATGTTGCCAGCAGCTGTCACTGGTATTGACCAGTTTGGGGTTAGTGCACTTGTAGGAAAGATCTACAAGGAATGAGATCTTACTATAGAGGCTATTGTTGCAGTTGCCAAAGAAGTTTAGTAGTTAGGTTGAACAACTAAGTGCTAATAAAATCATCTTGTGTGGAAATTCAAGTTTGGATTGGAGGAGACGATGAAGAGACCAAACACATAGGACTTGCATTTCCTCATCATTTTGGTTTTTTTTAAATTAATAAAAACAGTTAATTTATCTACCCTTGTCTTAAGTTATCAATGGAGTAAAGGGAAGATTTGGTTTATGGAGATTCTTGTTTTTGTAACAACTCTGGACTTATTATTCATTTTTGTATTGTCCTTACTCATAATGAGAGTTTGGCAATTTTAATCTTTAGTTTAATTATAACATTGTATCCACTCGGTTGATGTTTTCATTCTATTGATTTTTTAAAATGAAATTTTCAAAACCATAACATATAGAAAAGTAGATTAAACTCCCACTTCTTGGTGTTATTCAAGAGTTGGTAGGTAGTTAAAAAGGCATATTCATATGTCCCTACAAAAGATGGGAAAGGTAGATGGTAGGTCATTGATAGATCAAGGAGACCCTTAGGATCACTTGACGCTCTTCGTTAGGAGGCTACTCGTTAACGATATAGGTTTTAGGCATGTAAATAAAAATTTCAGACATCATTAGTGATGAACCAAAGGAGATTCCACCTCGTTTTGATGATGATAAAATACCTTTACTGCTAATATTTTTTATTTAAGTGTGTTAAATATGTATGAAAAGAATGAGTATGTATTTGATCAGTTCGTTTAGAAACTAAAGTAAAGAAGGATGATACATATTCGACACTGATGCTGAAAGAAGATCGGTCGACTGAATCAGAGTACTGATTGACTTAATGGAGATTGGTCGACTAAATACAACAAAACAATCTATTAGTTAACCGAATCAGAGTACCAGTCAACCGGATTAATATTGACCGACCGAACATTATAACCGGCTGACCAAATATACAAAAATAGAAGGCCAATCGACCGAATATGGTCTATCAGTCAATCAAATGAAGAAGATTACGTGGGAAAAAAATAGAAATGATTATATTACACAACTGTCATAAGCATTAATTGTAAGGATGAATGTTGGAGATTTACCAATAACTATTTAGTCTTGAATAGTAGTATAACTAATTTTTTTTAGCATGGAGCAAAGATATAACAAAGGAAACAAGTTATAGTGAAATATGCAATTTTTAAGAAAATGTATTGTGCCTGTATTGTTTTAAAGTGTGTAAAAGCTAATGAGCTTTGTTTTTGTGTACTCTTTGTGAGTGAGTGTCTTTCTAGCACACTAAAGCATTGCACTAGTGAGGTTATTCTTGAGCTTTTAAAAAGAATGTGACAAGGTTATTCTTGAGCCTTAGAACAAGAATATGAGGAGGTTATCCTTAAGCCTAAAAAGAGTTTGCAAGCTGTTTAAACTATTATTTTTTGTATTTCACACTTATTTTTATTCAATGAACATAAGTTTATTTCATCCATTTCATCTTTGTTTATTAAGCTTTCGTAAATTTTTTAAAGTTTTGTGTAATTTTCATAATTTTTTTACAACCTAATTCACTCCCTTTTAGTTGCCATATAGAACCAACAAATGGTATTGATCATAAATCTCACATAGATTGTTAATTCTAACGAATTAGTGAGTAAAGATCAAATAGCACATTTTATGAATTCCGTAACTTACTCATCTAACTTAGAGGATTATAATCCACATAGGAATCCCTTTTTCGATAGTAATAATTACATGTATTGAAAAAATAGGATGAGATGTTATCTAATTGGTGAGAATATTGATTTATGGATGATGATGTCACAATAATATTTTATAGCTACTAAACTTGTAGGAAGTGAGGTAATGTTGAAGAAAGAAAATGAATAGAACGTAGAAGAAAAGAGAATGATATCGTTAAACTGTAAGGCTATGCATATTTTGTATTGTACTTTGAGCATGGAAGAGTATAATAGGATTTCAATGTGTGAAATTGCATATGATATATTGCATACTTTTAAAAAATACTTATGAAGGTACTAATCAAGTCAAGGAAACCAAAATAAGCATGCTTATTCATGATTATGAATTTTTCAGTATGATGTATTATGAGACCATTTCTTCTATGTATACACGTTTTAATAATATCATAAGTGCTCTAAAAGGTTTAGGTAAGACCTATTATAGTGTTGAACTTGTTAGGAAAATCTTAATGTCCTTACCAAAGATATGAGAAGTAAAGGTGACGGCAATATAAGAGGTTAAGGATCTCAACATACTTCCTCTCAATGAGCATATTGATTCACTATTAATATATGAGATGAGGATGCAAAATATAAAAGAAGAGTAAGAAATGTCGAAGAAGAAAATTGTAGTATTCAAAGCATCTAAAAAGGAGAAAAGCGACAATGAAGAATCATCACTTGGAAGTGAAAACGAAGAACTTGCCCTTATAAAGAGAAGGCTAACAAAATTCATGTGAAACGCCTCAATACAAAAAGGTACTTTATTTTCTAAGGAAAAATTATCTAACAGAACATGTTTTTAATGTAGTGAAAAAGGACACTTGAGGTCGCATAATACAAATTTACGAGAAGAAAAGGAAAAAGAAGAAAAAAAAAAGAAGGCATGGAGAAAGGAAAAGGAAGACCCAAGAAAAAGAAAGTGTTAAAATTCACTTGGTCTGAATCTAGCGATTCCGAAGAAGAAGAGGTAGCCAACATGTATTTTATAGTGCACAACAAGGTATGTTCCCCTTTATTGAAAATAAATATGAGTGTGACAATTCTTGTGATGAAGTGTTAGAATATATAGAAGAATTAACCAAAAAGAACAAGAAATTACATGATAAGCACAAAAAAACTTTAGAAGAATTAGATGCATGCAAATCAAAAAATGATAACCTTATAAAAGATATGGTTTTGATAAATAAATACAATGATGAATGTGTTAATAAAAATAGGTCCTAAAAGAAAGAAATTGAATTCCTTAAAGAATTACTTGAGAAATTCAACAAGGGAAAAAAAATTAAAAACGTTGTTGAGTGTTCAAAAGCTTGGAAATGATAAACATGGGATATGCTATAACAATGAACCATCAACTAGCCAAACCACCTTCGTTAAAGGGAAAAATTTAGAAGATGAAAATTAATCCATGATTGTTCTCAATACACCTAGTAAGTCATAACCTAGATATCATGCCTTTAGGTACGTGATATGATTAGAATATATTAAGTTTTTGTATGCATGTAGATGTGATCTCGATCCTATTTTATTGTTTAAATACTCAAATTATCTTCATTTTGCATTTAATGTTAGGTTAAATGTGTTTATACACATTTGGTACTAAAAAGGAGAAAGATTGGAGCATTGGATCCAAAGTGTAGCTGTCACTAAATAGACATCAGTCAATCAAAGGCAAGGACCAGTCGAAAGATGTCAATGGTTCGGTTGACCGAATGAGGTTACTCATGAGATCGGTTGACCAAACTAGAAGATTGGTCGACTAAATAACATTGAAAAAGGCATCCTGACAACGAAAAAAAATAAGTAAGAACAACGTCGTTTTGAGCCAAACCCTCAATATAAAAGGCAGGGTGCATGTAGACTTTGGGGCTTTTATCTACTTTTTCCAATCGTCTTCCTCCTTAGTTTAGGGTTTTGTTTTATTTCTTTTTCATGTTCTAGTTTAGTTTAGTTATAATACAATGTATATATATACAAGTCTGACCACACTATTTATCTCATAGAATCCTAATAATTAATCATTATGATTGATAAACATCTAAAGGTCAATTATTTTTATATTATAATTTCATCATTTAAGATTAAGGATATAGCTCATCAAATCTGAATAATTAATCAATCAAATTATTAATTATATGTAGATTATAAGCTTATCATATGAGATTAAGGGTACAATTTAGAGAGCACTAATATGCACCCTTATGGGAAGAGAGGCCAATCTTGATTTTAAGGGATTGGAATTGAGAACGAGGTAATAACTTTATAAGTGCATCAATTAGTTGATCAATAGATGAGGCATGAGCTATACAAAGAGCATTCAATTAAACTTGATCTTGAATAAAGTGAAAGTTAATGAGAACATATTTCATTTTTTTTAAGAGTACAAGATTTAAGCACATATACGTAGCACCAATATTATTATAATAAATATTAAGCACATGCAGAAAAGTGAGATGAAGATCAAATAGAGTTAGCATACCCAAGTAAGTTCAAAAATAGTAGTAGCAATAGAACGATATTCATCTTTTTTTGAAGAGTGAGCGACAATGTTTTATTTCTTTGTACTCTAAAAGATATGATTATATCCAAAATAAATAATGTATATAGTTTTAGAGGAGTAGTCATCTTTACTTCCAACCTAATCTACATCTGAGAAAGTGATGTTGGATAAATTTGATAGTCTTATATTGTGTTCTTTGATGTTTTTACTCTCATTTTCAAGCATGAATTTTTCCTATTAATGAATTATTTTGGTAAAAACTTTAGGCACACTTTGGATTTAAGGAGTCAAATACAAAGAAGGGCATTTAGGTAAGAAAGTCATAAGTAAAGTGTTAGAGTATAATGGCATGATATACCTCTCTAAACAGAGAGCCATCCTACTTTTAGAAAATGAGAGAAAAGATTGGAGATAGATGGCCCTCTATAATAATGCCACTTTACCTCTGTTTAAGTGTCATTTTAGTCCTGAAAAATCTATAACTTGATGATTATTTTAGAGTGAAATGACAAAACTATCTTAAAGAAAAATCTTAGGGTTTTATAACCCTAGTAACCATCAGGAGAGAGACAATAATAAACCTATAAAGATTTTCCAAAGAGAGGAAACAAGATATGGTGAAAAAAAAGCAAAAAAAGAGAGAGATCAATTTGGTTAAAGAAAAGTAAAGAGATTGTTTAAGAATCAAGGTGATATCTACTGGGGATTACCTTATTCTCTATTGTTTAAGATTCAAGGTGATATCTACTTGGGATTACCATATTCTTTATTCACTATTTGCCTTTATATTTCTTTTACTTTGACAATGAACTAATTTTATTGTTATCTAGAATGGATGAACACTAAGATTTGATTATACAGATTGATTGTTTAAGTTTTAATTAGAAGTGTTATTTTCTTGAGAATTATTTATGTGCTTTGATTGCATGAATTCGTATTTACATGCGTAATAATTCATTATTAAGTATTATATGTTCGAATTGAGAAAATTGTGCATATAATTAAATTGTGGCATAAGTGATAAAAGTTTCATGGAGTTTTAGAGAAAGTCTTGCATAAATATTTGAGATTATAGTCAAATCTAACAGAGGAATTCATAGAGCCAGTAATCCATTCTTAGAGATATTGATTAAAAGAGATTTCAATCAATCAAGGTGTTAGTATCTTAAGAAAGAGCTCAACATAATTTAGGAATTTCCACCATCCAAGAGAATAATTCACTTTAATTAAGTAAATTTTCATAAATAATTGAAAGTTCTAAAGGTATTATTCATCTAGTTGTTGCTTTGGTTTACTTCATATCTTTAATTGTAAAATTTTCTCTAATTGTCTATTTTACCAATTATATTTTAATTATTTAATTGAGGTCTTAAACCTATTAGGTTAGATAGTAATTTGAAGTTTTAGACTAGTATTAACTCATTTCTTGTGGGAACAACACTCGATTCACTAATATACTATACAAAATGATAGTTGCACTTGTTTAGAGATTTGTAAGGTATAGAAACAACTCATCAAGTTTTTGACACTATTTTTGGAGACTTTGAATGATATTATAAGAATTTAAGATCATTAATTTTATTTTTATTTTCTTGTTTGTAACTGTAATTTACACTTACGTTTGCTTCTTTGTGATCTCAAGTAGCTTGGACTACGTATGACTAGGAATAACTCTGAAATTATTAAAGCTAATTTAGAGATAGAAATAATAGCTCCTAAGGCACTCTAAGAGAGAGAAAATATTAAACAAGAAGAAAAAGAGTTACCATTGTAGCACTTACTAGACATGATAGAAGATAATAAACCTATACATATCTAATTATGAAAACCATCACTTTTGGGGATGTGGTCTAGCATAGAAAGAGTGATAATTATTGTTAACAACTTTGAGATCAAACCAAATATCATATAGATGGTACAACATTTTGTCCAATTTGATAGGTTGCTAGATAAAGATGTGAATGCACGTATCACCAATTTGTTGGAGATTTGTGATTCTTTTAAGATTAATGGCACTGCAGATGATGTTATTAAACTAAGACGGTTTTCATTTTTTTAATGGATTGGGTTAAATATTGGTTGAAGTCTCTACCTATTTTATCAATCATACGTTAGAACAATTTAACAGAAAAGTTCTTACTTAAGTACCTTTCCACTAGCAATGACTGCAAAATTAGGAAATGATATCTTGACTTTTGTTTAAACAAAATCCAAGATCTTATTTAAGGCATGTGTAAGGTACAAGGATTTGTTTACATCATGTCTTACTGACTTAGTTGCAAGGAAATTTTTTTTACAATAGGTTGAATAATGCAACTAAGCAAATGATTGATGCAGTGGTTGGAGATACTCTGAATAACAAAAAATTCGAAGCAATCTAAGACTTGATAGAAAAGATGGTCATAAATAATGATCAGTCCATAAAATTAGTAGGGATTCACCATGTGAGGTCAATATTGACGTTGGTAATTCAATTATAGATAATGAATTAAAAGATCGATAATTTGAGTATGCAAACTAAACCAACTCAGGTATAGTTTTGCGGTTGGTATGAGGGACACAAAATGAGTTACATAAACTAGATGAGCAATGCTTTTGCAAAACTGAAGCAAGTTAACTATATGGGGAATGCTTCAGGAGATTAAAAAATGCTCTAAGATATCAAAGCAATTACTATAGCAATACCTTCAACCAAGAGTAGAGGAATCATTTAAATTTTTTATAAATTAATTAAGCAAATCTAAAGCCACCTCTACCAAGTTATTATCAATAGCAACAGAGAAGAAATCAAGTTTAGAAAAGATGATATCCAAATTTATATCTACAATTGAAGCTCGATTCTAAAGCATTTAGGCCACTCAAAGAAATCAAGAAGCTTTCATCTACAACTTGGAGAATAAAATTTGGTAACATGTAAAAGTAGTTGTAAAATGACAATAAGAGAGGTTTCTTAGTTATATAAAATTAAAATAAAGGGGTTTTATGAAGGCGATTATGTTAAGAAGTGGTAAGAAGCTAGATAATAAGCTAGATAAAAGTAAAGGGAAAGTTGTTGATCAAAACAAAGTTAGTTATATGGAGCATAAGAGTGAGAAAAAGAAAGTAGTAAAAGAGTTCAAGCGTAAAATTCCATACCCTACAACATTGAAAAAAGAGCTCATTGATGCGTAGTTTAGCAAGTTTCTTGAACTATTTAACTAACTCCATATTAATTTACCTTTTATTAAGGCTTTGGCATAGATGTCCAAATACGTGGAGTTTTTTAAGGAAATTCTAATAAACAAAATGAAGTTAAAGAATTTGTCTACCTTGACTTTGAGTAAGGAGTATTATGTTATACTTTAGAATAAATTGCCCAAGAAAATTAAAGATCTTGGAAGTTCCACTATTTCTTATCTTATTAATGGTTTGTCTATAAGTAAGGCATTAGTTAGGTAAAGAGTTAGTATTAATTTGATGCCCAATAAAGTATTTAAGAAATTGGGCGTAAGAGAACTTAAACTAACTAAGATGAGTATTTAATTAGCTGATAGGTTAGTTAAGTACCCTAAGGGTATAATTGAAGATGTGTTGGATAAGATAGATTTTTAATTTAAACTTTTTATTTTTATATATGGATGAGGATTGATGTACCATTGATTGTGAAAGTAATTATAGATGTTCATGAGAAAAAGTTGATCCTAAGGATAGAGGGTGAGGAAATATATTTTAAAATATTTGAAATTGTTAAGTATTCTCTAGTTAGTGAAAAAACCTATTATTTTATTGATGTTGATTATATTACAGTGTTTAGTTGCCTATAAAATATTTTTTATCAAGACCTATTGGAGTGGTGCATAATGCAATGTGACGATGATAAGTAAGGAAACTAAAAAATGATTGAATAAGTGGTATATGTACAACCTAATGTGTGTTGACCACTATGAACTTATAAATTAGAGTCTAGCTCCACAAAAATTTTATTGATATAAAGATGCTCTTTATATAAATAGGTATGGTACAATAGAGACTTAACAAAAAAGGAAGATACTAGAAGAATAATGAGGAAATAAAACAAGAGTCGAAGATAATAAATGAGGCTTTGTAAAATGGACTGGATTGGACCCTTAGTAGATCAATGCTCCAACTTGGTTTAGGATTCCTTCCAGAAGAGATGAAGCCTGCTCCTTTATGATGTTATCCAATAGGTCCATCAGTCAGACGAGATTGAGCCCACAAGACGAAAAGAACCCATCGAATAAAAGCTAAAGATTAGTCTGCAGAATGATCTTGAAAATCTAATTGCCAGAAGCCTTAATTTCCCAATTTGTGTCGCCTCTCTTCTCCTTGTTCGTCCACCATATCTAAACCCTAAACAGAGGGCATCTCGTCCTCTTTAGTTGGCACACTATCACTTTTCTTCAACACACCATGGCACAATGGAACATACACATTCTACATTGCCTCTTGAGGGATGGACCAATGGATGGTGAAAGGATTCCAGTGCCTTACACCTTTAGTAAGTATCGAGTTCTAGTCATTTAGGATCCAACTCACTCAACATATTTATAGAATGTAGTTGGTAAAAATAAAGAATGCATCAGATTAAATATCAGTTAGTTTAAATCCTAACTTTTTTTAGAATCATTGACTGACTTATTATTTATATTGAGAAATAAAGACAAGAGAGATTAAAGAGAAGATAAAGAAAAACAACAACACATAGGTTGAACAAGTTTGGATACTTTGTATTTCATACGTTTTCAAGAGTGGAGCAGTTTCTATTATTCAACTAAATACCATAGGGTATATTAAGTTGGGACAACCAATTTAATTAATTTTTCAATTAAGTCTTGTAACTTAAAAAAAATATTTAAATCTAATACCTTTATATTTAACACTAATCTAGTCCTTCAGTTACAAAAGTTTGATGTGGAAGACACGTAAAAACCAAGTAGGTAGATCACAAAATTAAAAGGATTGGATTGGTATGAAACACAAAGGTATAGGACTTAAATAGAAAATTCTAGAGTTATAAGACTTAATTAGAAAATTAGTTAAAGTTCCAAGGTTGAGATGTAAAAATAAAAAGAAATAACATTTGGTGTCAATTATTGTAAACAATTGATATATAATAGAATCAAAGATAAAAATATTTATCTGAACAACAAGAAAAGTATTTGAGAGTAATTCTAATAGTAAATTATAAATATAAGAAAAATTGAAAAGTTGGCTTGAATTTACAATTGTTATAAGGTAGGATTCTACTCTTAAAAATGATAATTATTCTTTTAATGAGATAAGTTAGATTATTGAATTTTAAAAATATATTACAATTAATGATTATGAATTTTAAGAATATATTTTATAAATCTAAACATAAAAGTGGAGATATTTATTCTTAACTTAAAGATAATTCAAAACTATCTTAAAAGAAAGTAGAAGAATAGCCTTAACTATTTTTTTTCATTTTTCTTATATATTAAAAAAATTAGATTTTTTTTTCTTAATATAGAATCAAACACAAATTAGAATTAAATTTTAAATTTAACTATAATTATAATTTAATCCTAATAAAATCAAATATCATATTTTTATCCTTGTAATTTTCAAATTGCATAATTAGGTCTAATTTAATTAAAAATTTTCTCCTTTACTAGACCTTTATGTAAGAATCTTTGGGGGCAAAAGGTATAATTTGCTCTCAAACGTTTTTAAAAAGATTTAAATTGCCCCCTAACATTTTTAAAGGTATCACTTTAACCCTTTATATTTATAAAATAATGCATTTTGTCTCTTAACGTTTACAAAATGATGTAAATTGTCTCTTTAATACTAATTTTGTTAAAGTTTTGCTAATTACTTTCTTAATTATTAGCTAATAGTTTATTTATATAATATTGACATAATTAACATTTATCTAATAAGATCTTAATAAAATTAGTGTTAAGGGGGTAAAATGTACCATTTTATAAATATTATAA
>JAOXYD010000009.1:13503138-13532179 GCA_028565735.1 Pinacopodium congolense | reverse complement strand
TGGGAGTCTCTCCATTCCTACGTGTTCGTCCTATTGACCTATTCATCCTATTGACCTATTCTTCTGATTTTGCATCAAAATTCTTCCTAAACCTTGTTCTAACAAAATTCATTGGATTGTTCATCAATTTTCCTTTGAATTAAAATTAAGAACAAAACATATAAAAATCAAGGAAATAGTAAGGAAATCATACCAAACCTATGTAAACACACTTAAAAGGGCTTCAAACTTTAAAATTAGATCTTACCACACAAAATAAATTAAATACACACATTATTAGGTACCTAAATAGGATAATTCCTAGTTAATAATGATTAAAAAATGAAAGAGTCTTAGTAGACTCCTCAACTTGACTAGGTACATAGAATTTCACTTTTTGCCCATTTACTTTGAATGATGAATGACCATTGATGACTTCAATTGTTCCAAATGGATAAACCTTGGTCATATCATATGGGCTTGTCCACCTTAATCTTAGCTTACTTAGAAATAACTTCAATCTTGAATTACAAACCAAAACCTTTTCACCTACCTTTAATTCTCTCATAATGATATGCTTATCGTGCCATTTCTCGACTCTTTCCTTATACAAATTTGAGTTTTCATAAGCATCAAGGTGAAACTCATATAACTCATTTAATTGCAAAAGTCTTTCTTTGCCAATTTTCTTTTAGTCAAAATTAATAGAATTAATAGCTTAATAGGCAGGATGTTCTAACTCTACAGGCAAATGACAAGTGTTTCGATGTACCAACTTGTAAGGAGGCATTCCTATGGGCGTTTTATATGCAGTTCGATAAGCCCACAGAGTATCATCCAACTTCAGTGATCAATACTTTCTTAAAGAGCTAATGGTTTTTTTCAAAATTCTCTTGAGTTCTCGATTTGAAATTTCAACTTGACTGCTACTCTGAGGGTGGTAAGGTGTAGCAATCTTATGAGTCACACCATACTTAGAAAGGAGGGAATCAAATTGCTTAATACAAAATTAGGTTCCCCCAATCACTTATAATTTCTCTTGATGTCCCAAACCTTATGAAGATGTTCTTTTTTAGAAACTAAATTATACCTCTTACATCATTAGTTGGAAGTTTTATTACTTCAACCCTTTTAATTGTATAATATATAGCCACTAAAATGTATTGATTAGAGTATGATGCACTAAAAGGTCCTATGAAATCATTACCCCAAACATAAAAAAATTTCACAAACTAAAATGTTGTTTAATAGCATCTTATCTAATTTAAGATATATTTCCATGGAAATTATCACGAGACTTAACATAGTGAAATGCATCCTTAAACAATGTAGGCTAGTAGAAACTACACTCCATCACCCTATATATAGTTCTAATAGGCCCAAAGTGTCCTCCAATCTCTCTTGAATGACAGTGACTTAAAATGGAAGGAACTTATTCAATAGGAATACATCTCCTAATTATTTTATCATCATATATCTTGTAAAGAAAAGGGTCGTATTAAAGGTATCTTTTAACTTCATAAAACAATATTTTCTTTTATTGGTATGAGTAGTAACGAGGAATAACATTACCAGCAAAATAATTCACTATGTCTACATACCAAGGTTAGGTACGGTAAGCATGGAAAAAAAATGCTTTTTAGGAAAAACCTCCTTAATGACTTAGTCTTCCTCTTTTTCCATCACCTTTTCGTCCAATCTAGATAAATAATCTTCTACAAAAATTCTCTTCATTTTTTATCTTTGATTTCGATATCAATCTCCTATAACAGGAGAACCTATCGAATCAAATGTGGTTTGTCATTAGGTTTTTTCATCAAGTACTTCAGTGTAAAATGGTTTGTATATACTATAACCTTTGAAAACACTAAGTGGGATCAAAAGTTATTGAAAGCAAACATCACAACTAACATTTCCTTTTCAGTAGTGGTGTAATACCTTTAAGCATCATTTAGAGTGTGACTTGCATAATGAATTGGATAGAAAAATTTTCCATGCCTTTGCCCAAGTGCTACACCAATTGAAAAGTCACTTGCATCACGCATCAATTCAATTAGAAGAGACCAATCAGGTTATACCAAAATAGGTTCTCTAGTGAGCTTTTAGTTCAATAATTAAAAAGAATGCATACACTTAACATCAAATTTAAAAACAATGTCCTTTATTAGTAACTCGTAAGGGGTTTTGATATCTTAGAAAAAATCCTTTAAAAAGTTCCTTTAGAATCTAGTATATCTAAAAATGACATTTTCCTAAGTTAAGACAAAATTTGTTTCTTCATATCTTCTCAAAACTTTATCCAAATTCTTTAATCATGCATAAAATTATGTTCCAAATACTAAAAAGTCATTCATGAACACTTTAATTCAAGTTTCTATCATGTCGCAAAAATTGCTATCATACAGTATTGAAAAGTGGCAGGAGCATTATACAAGCCAAAAGGCATGTGTCTATATGTAAAGGTTCCACAAGGACAAGTAAATTTTGTATTTTCCTGATCCTCAAGAGCAAAAGCAATTTGAAAATATCCAGTATATCCATCTAAAACATCATGAAAACTATACTTAGTCAATCTCTCAATTACTTGATCTTTAAAGGGTAAAGGAAAGTGATCCTTTTTTGTGAGGTCATTCAACTTATGATAATCAATACACATACGCCATTCTATTACTTTCCTTATGGAAATTAGTTCATCTTGATTATTCTTTATTATAGTAATTCCTCCTTTCTTTAGTATTGCCTAAACTGGACTGATCCATGAAAAATTGCAAATTAAAAAGATAATACTAGCATTTAGGAGTTTAACTACTTTATTTTTAACAACTTCTATCATATTTGGATTAAACCTATACTGTGGTTAGACCAAAGGTTTACTTCCTTCTTCCATGAATATTATATGAGTACAAATTAAAGGGCTTAACCATTATGTCAGCTAAGGTCTAGATTATATCATCTGATGCTCTCTATGAACTCTTAATAATCTCTCTTTCATCATATCGGCCAACGATGATGATATAATCACAAGTAATTGCAATGGAGGTTACAAAAAGAAATATCTTAAACTCTAGGGAAGAGGCTTAAGTTCAAGAGTTGGAGTTTCCTCAATGATGGCCTAGGAAGGGATTGAATTATCCTATACATTGAATCTAACTAGAGGTCTCTTTTCCAACTTCTAATTCCTACAATACTTCTTGGACTTCCTTTTCCTATACTTTTAAAGAACTTTAATAAATTAAAGATTTTTTAAATGGATTTGAACAAAGACACTCAAATGGATCATCTCAAATACAATGAACAACTAATGAAGTTACATGAATCCAAGGTGGATGGATGCTTCATTACTTGAAATAAATTAAACTCAATATCTTCATCTTGAAGTCTTATAATAAGCTTTCCTTCATATACATTTATCAATTCCCTACCAATCGCCATGAATGGTCTTCCCAAAATAATGGGCATTATGTTATCTTCTTCCATACTCAAGACAAAGAAATCAATAGGGAAAATAAATTTATTTTTTGCCAAAACATCCCCAATGATCCCTCTTGGATAGGTTACAAATCTATCAGCTAATTGCAATGAGACTGTCGTTAGTTTAGGTTCTTCTAATCCTAACTTCTTGAAAATAGTTAAGGGCATTATATTAATACTTGCTCTAAGATCAATCAGATTCCTATCTATATGTACGCTACCAATTATATAAGGAATGCTAAGGCTACTAGCATCCTTAAGCTTTAGAGGTAACTTCTTTAACTTGATAACAACATACCCTTCATTCAGTTTTACAGTCTCATACTTCTCCAACCTTCTCTTCTTGGATAGGATTTCCTTTCAAAATTTAACATATGAAGGAATATAAGTAATTGCCTTGGAAAATGGGATAGTTACATGAAGCTTCTTAAACATCTATAAGAATTTCCCAAATTGCTTATTGAGGTGTGTATTTTTCAACCTTTGTGGGTATGGTATCCTAGACTTATATGGTTGCACTTTTGGATCAGTCAACAACCTAGGTGGCCTCTCTTAGCTTTCACCCTCTTCTTCCTTTTCTTTCTTCTTCTCTTCTTCTTTAACTCTCTCTCTTCTATCATGTCCTCCTTCTTTTCCTTCTTCTTCAATTCTCTATATTTTATCATTGACTCTCTCTCTCTTATTCTTCACTCTCTACCAACACTTGCTTTCCTTTCTCTTCTATCTTCTTGCTTTCATTCTCAACCTCTCTTTCACTTCTTAAGATAATTGCCTTAGCATGTTCTCTAGGGTTGGCTTCAGTGGTACTTAGAAGTTTACCAGGTAGCCTCTCTTGTAAGAGTTATACAATTTGTCCAACTTGAGTCTCTAAATTCTTAATTGGTGTCTTATAATTCTTCATCCTAGACTCATTATATTAAATATACTTCAAAGCTATCTCTTCAAAATTAAGCAATTCTCTTTGAGGTTAGTTTGCTCTAAAGCTAGGTGGAGGGACTCTTTGAGGATTGACTTGAATTTTTTGTAGTGGTTGCTAGTAGTTTTGATTATTTATCTATAAAAATTTTGGATAGTCCCTACAACTAGGATTATAATTTTTTGAGAAAGGGTTTTCTCTTGGCCTATTGAAATTTTCAACATACTGAGCTTATTCTGGTTCTCAAGTCCACCTTTTTGACAATATAATTATGTATGGGAGGTACTACCACAACTTTCACATTTAAATTTATGAGAACTACTACTAACTCTACTCAATAGACTATCCAAATTCTTATTCAGTACTTTCATTTGAGCTATACGAGCTACTGTGTCCTTAATCTCATAAACACCATATGGCTTTCTTAGGTTGAATTCAGAATTGTACTGAACATTATTCATAGCCATTTCATCAATGGGATTATAGGTTTCGATTGTAGTCTTGTGCATGAAATTACCTCTAACCGCAACATCAATGTTTCTATGAGTTGAAGGTGTCAATCTAAGGTACAAGATATCTACTTGCTGCCACATACTGAATCCATGACTAGGACATTTAGCAAGTATTTCTCTAAATATTTCTTATGTCTTGTATAGACTTTCATTTTCATCTTGCATAAATGAGCTGATCTCGATCTTCATCTTCTCTATCTTAGTAAGTGTAAAAAACTTAGCTATGATCAACTTCATTAACTTGTCCCGTATAGTAATGGAACCAGATTAAAGTATTGATATTTAGGCTTTCACCTTATCTCTATGAGAAAAGGTAAAAAGCCTTAGCTTAGTTGCATCATCAGAAACTCCACTGCTTTTAAAAAGATCACAAGAATCAAGGAAATTTTGCAAATATTCATTGTGATCTTCTAAAGGTGAACCCCCAAATTATGAGGACCTAACCATAAAAATGATATTATGCTAGATATCAAAATTATTTTTTGTGACTTTAGGCTAAACAATGTTAGCCACAAGTCTACATCTGTTTCTTAATGTCCATGCTAGACATAGGTCTACCTCTATTTCCCAATGCTAATTCCATTATAGTTAATTCTTTATTTTCTGCCTGAGGTCTAACCACAACATGTTTTACAGAATCCATATCTACAGGTTCTAATTTTGTATCACTAGATGTTCCTACATTTAAAAGACAAGATGTAGTCACTCGAGCTTCTTTCTTTTTCCTTCTTAACATTCACTCAAGTTTTAGATCAAAGTCTATTGGCTTGAGATTTCATCCCCAAGTATGCACATAAAATTAAATAAAATACTACAATGGACAATAAATAAACAAGAAAAATAAGATAATAAAAAACCAACAAGATAACACTAAGTAAAACAAATAGCAAATAAATACATAAAAATTCAAAACAATTAGGAAAATAATTTTTACAAGTTCGATAGTAACTGTAACTAATTTTCCTAATATTAATCCCGTATTTCCCTAGCAATAACACCAAAAACTTGTTGTCAGTTGGTTAGGTGATTATGAAATTTGGAATGATTTTAACGATTTCACTTTGAAAACCAATGTGATTAGGGCAAGTGTACCTATCAAATAAGTAATAAAGTAGAGTATTTTAAACCCAAAAATGTCAATCTCATAGGGAAAATAGTTAATTACTAGGTTAATTAGATCACAATTATCTAGAAAAATCCAAATAATTTCATTAAAAACTTCAAACAATGCTAAAGTACTATAACCCGGCTTAAACACTTCAAAATGATTTTTAGTTACTTTAAAAATTTCTAAAAATTATGAAATGTTAAAATTAGCTAAGGATTAGGTGATTGATGATTTAATTGAGCTTTAAACAATTTTTAGGGTTGATCTAGAGTTTCTTCACAAAATCAAAAAAAAATTATGGTTAAGACGTTGCTTTTTCCCCATTAATCTTAATTTAAAGTTTGATTATGTCTTAAATCAAGTTAATAGACTTTAATTTCAAGAAGTTGAGTTTTGGATTTGTAGTTCCAGGTCTCTAACTCTAACAAAAAAGCAAAGGTTGGTCATTCATTGATTTTTTTTTCTTATTAATTTTTCTAACAAACTAAGTTGATTTCCCAAACTTAGGTTATCTTTAACTCTAATCCTAAGTGATTAGCTTAAAATTAGAACTTTCAGACACAGTAATAAACAAAAATCAAACCCTTTTACTTGCCCTTAAGCTCTCTTAAATCATAAATAAACCAATCTTTCGGATAAAAAATGATTTAGCCACAGATATTGGTCAAAGCATACAAAATATAAATCTTAAGCAACATACATTGAGAAATCTTAATAAAAGAGCTTTAATAACAAGTTTAAGAAGTTGAAAAACACCAAGAATGGCTTTTGGATGTTTCATAGACTCCTTAATATTATCTGAACTCTAGTACAACTCTAAACCATGAACAAACTTGCATGAAAAAAATAAAATAACATGAAAGGATATAAGTTTAAGCACACCATTCTTAATCAATTATAAAACATGAGCATATAACAACTATTCTGAGTTAGAAAACCACCTATGTTGATCTTTAAACTTAGAATGAGGTCAAAATAGTAAGTTTAGATGTTTAACAACTCAAAAAATAACTTAAAAATCAAAACAATGGTGTTTGAAGCCTAAAAACGACTTAGAACAAACTAAGTGAGAAGGAAAGCCACTCTCTCTAAACTCATATCTAATTCTTTATGATTGAATGCATGTGTTATGTTTTTGTCTTCTTTTGTCTGCTTGTCAGCACCCACACTTGATCCTTCTAAACAGTAGCATTAATGGAGAACACGCTTAAGCTGCAATTGTGGAGATTTAATGTAAATATGTCTATCCGACCTCCAATACGATGGGTTGACTCGAGGCAATACAGAGCCCTCTATATTTGTCCTAAATCACTACTCTTATACAGGGGTCTCTCCAAACCCACATATTGGTCTAGGAAAGTGACATGCTTCTTTTCTTGCTTCAATCTTTATAATTCACCAATTAATATTCATTTCCTACAAATTAAACAATATAAAACATAAATTGGACATTTAAACACTGAATTAGGGGTCATAATTCAATAAATAATCAATAAGAACTCAATCAATTTGACCCCTAACAGAGATCATGTTTAAAATGGTGATATAGAACTTGAGTTTGTTGATATTTTCATCAATTAACGAATATTTTTACTAAAACTTTGTGTAAAAAAATTAACATGATAGATGGTCATTCTTTATGATATCTTATTAATATGCTTATACCTTTTATGTTGATTCCGAAAAGGGGTAGAGGTGTGTGATATTATGTTTCTTTGTTTCTTTGTGTTTACTAGTCATCCTTTACTTAGTGCATGAATTAAAGGGGAGTTGGACTTAAAATTAATCACAGTTGTTAACCTTAATTTAGGGGGAGTTTAAGAACTTGATCAATTGGTATTTAATTAATGACTAGTAAGCTTACTCATCATTATATCATATAGTATTATCATCATTAAAAAGAGGAAGATTATTAAATTAAGGGAGGTTCGACTTATTTTGACGATGACAAAACATTTTTATCACTAGTGTTATGTTTAAGTGTATTGTAAAGGTAGGTATTTTAGAAGAAGTTTAAGAGCATTTGGAGTCTTGAAGCTTAATATGAAGAAACATATATGGAGAAAAGACTCATATTATTTAAGGATTTAATTGCTTGCGTTTAAAGATGAATTGTCGATCAAATGACTATCAGTTGATCATATCTAGTGTACCAATTGACCGAATGAGTAAAATTAAAGTACCTACTTATCAAACTAGCAAGACTAGAATACTGTCCAGCCGAATGTCCCTAATCAGTCAATTGAATGAGAAGATTGTCAAAGCAAAGATCAAGAACGATCATATTTTACAATGGTAGTAAGAGATTAATAAAGATGAACGTTGGAGATATGTTGTAACATTTAATTGATCAAGATTATGAGTATAAATATGTATGATTAGTAGGAGAAAGAAACATCAAGTTTTCAGTGTACTGTGTGCATTTTAAGTATTCTATTAGTGTTGGTATTCATGCGAAATCATGTGAGGCTTTTCGTTGTATAATCATTAAGTGTTTAGGTCTTTTTTCCTATACCAAACCATAATCTTTGAGTGAAACTCTATTATTTTGGTGAGGTTATTCTTGAGCCTTAGAGAAAAAATGAGAGAAGGTTATCCTTGAGCCACAAAAGATAATTTGATGTTTAGTAAGTTGTAATTTAAATTGGTGGAGTATTTCTTCCTTATTCTTCTTAATTTTACATAATTACTTCATCTTGTTTGTTTATTATAATAATTTTTTTATCTTTCAAAATTTAGAAAAAGTTTTTGTGATTTACAAAAGAACTTTTATCATCTAATTCATCCCCCTCTTAGGTGCCATATAGGACTCACAAAAGCCACGAAAGAAGAGCAGAGGAGGAGAACCTTCATATTTCATGGAAGCTTCTATCATTTTCCCATAGTTTCTTTTTAGTTTCTTAGGATTTTCTTCTTATTCTTAGGGTTTTAGTTAAGACTTGTTTTTGTTTTCTTTTTAATTTCTTTAGTTCAATGTTTTAGGTATTGTTTAGCATTTAAATATTATGTTCTTAGTTTGCTTTTGCCTTCCATTTTTATTATTTGTGTTTTTCTTATAATTATTGTGTTCGACTTATATTTGTATGCCTTTTTATTGTAAGAACCTTGAGATTTTGTTAATAAATTGCTTTATTTCCATTTCTAGTAGCTTTGTCCATAATTTTTAGCCTTTATAATTATGGTTTTAATATGTTTATTTATTTTCTGTTTTACATTACTTCAATATGTTAGATTATATTTCCTTTAGGTTAGAAGATATTGATGGGATAATGTCTTTATAATTATGAGGATTGACTTAATTTTCATTGGGCATTATGTTTTAGGTTGAGATTGAATTTGAATTTAGGTTAAATGTTATGAATTAGGAATTATTCTACATGTTTGGCCAATCTATTTGCGATTCTTAGTTCAATTTCTAGGTATAGGCTTTTGATATGTAATTTTCATTGGTAAACACTATAGGTAGTGATAGGTTAAGTGATTTTATAGGTAAACTTAATCAACATAGCCTAAGATTCCAATTCTCTAGGTTATACAATCTGAGATTTTACGATTGTAGATTAGGCTAGTCGTTCCCTAGTTTTTAATGTTATCACACGATTAAATTTAGGAAGCTTATTCTATGTTATCGCGTGATTAGGGAAAAATTTTCTATGATATAAAATTTGTCTAAAATCGGTGGAATAGAGAATTCAAGAGCTTGTTTAGATCTATACGATAGCATCATAGGCTAAACGCAATCTATATATTTTGATGATCAATTATAAGTTCTGAATCCTAGATATATCTTTCACCCAATTTTCTTATATTATTATGCGTTTATTTTTATTTTGTGTCCATGCTTTTTTTATTTCTTTAGTTGCCTTTTATATTTGTTTTTAATTTTAAAAAATTAGGGGTTTTATTTCTTTTTATTTTTCTTTAGCGTAACAGTAGAAATAGCTTTAAACTCTCCCTAGCAATGACCCTAACTTACCCCACTACAAAGTAAGGTTCTGTTAGGTTTATTATTTGGTAGTTTATGATGAGCTATCAAGTTATATTCTTTTAAGTTTGGTTAGAATGCCATTTCAGAATTTTTACATGAAGGAAAACATCTTCTCATGAATGTCTCTGGTTACTCAATTATATCGTAATTCACAATTGGTTACTAGCTTGATTCTTAGCCTATACTTTTTAAATGGGCTAGCGAAATAGGAAAATTGAACTGAAGCATTTTTTTAACTTTGTCTTTACTTCATTTGTACTTCTAGCCTACATTATTTCTTCATAATCAATCCATTACCATGAGAGATCAATAATGATACCTACCAAATTAAGTTTAATTAACTACAAGTACATCTAAACAAGTGTTATAAATGGAATAATAGATACAATATGTATATTCTATTTAACAACACTCACAATACAAACTTTACAAGTTATTGCTTCTTCACAACTTAAATGATTGTGCTCACAACTAAGCTAATTCTTTCAATTCCATAACATTGACACACTAACTTATAAGTATACTCTTTATAATGAAATAATATGTAACAAACAAAATATTGTGCCCAAGAAAGCACAATCAACAACCAAAGACAATGCAAATGCCAAGTCACAAACCAAATGATAATGTAAATAAATGTACTTCCCACACTTGGACAACACATTTTCCTCAATGTAGAGAATAGCACATAACTAAAAACAAGCAAAAAATAGCCAATGCAATAGAAAAGAAATAAAAGAGATAAGGTCAATAATTCTTTGTGATGATAACATTGTCATAAAAGGACTTGTACTCCTTATGCCACAAAGAACTTAAATAAATTTTTAGTTTGGTAGTGCTATTAGTATGCTTCCTACTTTAACTACGCCTCTATAGTGCCCAGTAATCCTCCAATTTTTTTTCCTCCAATATGCTGAGAATGGTCTCCCAACCTTCTCTCTTACCATCAAAGTCCACACTTAACATTTCCTCACCCCACAGTAGTGGTAAACCTAAACTAGATGCCTCCATACCTCTCTTATACTTAATAGCTGAAAGAGAATTGGGATGATGGAGTTCCATGTTATAGAACTCTATAATTTCAACTCTCCTTAAATTCATTTTATTAAACCACTTAGGAGAAACACTAGTTATTCCATTAACACTTACATCAAAATGTTGATTTAAAGTAGTAAATGTTGCATTGGTTTTTATTAAGATCAAATTAAATTATTTAATTATCAAATTTAACAATTGAAACTCTTTTCCTCTAGACAAAGTCATAACCAACTAACCAACAAGTATATCGATCACAACTAGTAAAGTGAGTATTTTAAACTCAAATTATCATCCCACAGAGATCACTTATAATCAAGAGTAAGGAAAATGGCTTACACTTATTTGAAGACACCAATTTGAGATATTAATTAAACTAAATTTACCAAAATAGACTAAAGGGATTCCAATTTTGCTAAGAAGATTAACTTGAATCTTTAAGGTTGCTTAATGGATTAAATGGTTAAGGAAATAGTTTTCAATGATCTAAATGGATTAATAAAGGATCAAGCAGCATGTCCTAGGGAAAATTCACCAATTCAAGACACGATTATGATCAAATCAATGTCTTGTCTCTTACTTTTGAAGTTTAGGGTTTGGTGCACTCTTAAATCTACTAAAAGAATGTTTAAAGTGCAAAAAGCTTAATCTAAAAATTTATATTTCCAAATTAATACCCTCTAGATTAACCAACCATTGGTCTTGTATTGATTAAAATCAAGTTACTTATTGATTTTCCAACAGACTAAAATATTGTTCCTCTTCTTTCTCCATTATTATCTTAATCTTAAACAATCCATTTAAGATAAGCTTTAAGCATTCAAATAAGTAAAAGATAGCAGTTAATCACATTTAAGCATTTATTCAGATCACGAAATCACCATTTCTTAATCACAAACATGTTTAGCTCCTCATTTGAATTAAGAACCAAAAGATCTTATGCATATAACTCATATTCTTGAATATATATAAGCTCGAGAGTGGATTTCAATACAAAAGATAGGTTTATAATGCACCAAATGGAGCTACAAACATGCTTGTAGGTCTAAGACACGTGATTGAGCTTCTACAATCCACAAAACAACCTAAATTTGCAAAGAAAATCAAAAAATATGAAAAACATTAGTTAGGAGCCTGAGCTTTGTGAGAATCTACAAATTAATCTGAAAATCATGTTTCTTGTTTTTAGCTTCTAAATCTCAATATATATGTCAGCTGTAAGTGGGAAGAAACTTGTGCAAGGTGCAGCTAATAAGATTAAAGATCTAATTGGAAACTCATCAACTGGTACTAAAAGACGCTTAAAAGGAGAAAAACAATTAGCTATGAAAGCTCCATTATGGTCCCTTTCTTTGAGAGTAGAATGGAGGACTGCAAAGCACAACAGTAAGATGGCTATAGTTGTCATTTTAGTCTAAATTTCAAAATTTTTATTGCATAACCTCATATTTTCTTCATGTTTTATATTTCATCTATAATGTTGAGCATTTATAAACATAATTAAACAACTTAGCAGTAAGTTAGGAGCAATGTAGCTTAATTTGACATGAATTGGCTATGAAAATGCTAAGAATTCTTAAGCTATCAATTCCTCCACACTTAGCTATTTCTTGTCCTTAAGAAAATCATGCAATCAAGAAGTTTAACGTAGCCTATAAGCACAGGAAAACTTATCCATCTCATCAAACATATTCAATGGACCAATTTCCTTCTTCAGTTTTTAAACATTATGCTCCTAAAGCATGATATATAGCCAATGAAGCATACTAAGTCACAAATAACTTTAAATCACTTCATGTTTCATCAAACTCAAACTCAATCACACTTCCATTCCATATACAAAATGAATAGTACTAAGGTAAGATGTATCATCTTTCAAAATTATCAAACATCCTTTATTCATTAAAACAAAATATAAAGCAAAAATGTGAGCTTTTTAGAAGCTTGGTTGAAAGGTCAAGTAATTTTAATACACAGAGATGAACATTTTGTCATAAACACCGCCAGGAGATCAATCAAATTGCCTCACTTAAACTAGCTACTAGTACTATTCATAAATTTCAACCAATTGGTTTGAAACCAGTGGAGTAAATAAATTCATTTTTACTTACTTTGTACCCTTTTTTTCTTCTCTCTCTTTTTTTTGTTCTTTTGTTTTGTGCTAAAGCAAGATGATAAGATATTTTAAAAGAAAGCACATTTTACTTTATAAAATATGCATTTTAAACATGGAACTCATAATGATAAAAAGATTTCATAATAAAAAACATAAAGTAATTTAAAACAATTCTATCTTTAACATACTTAAACAACCATATAACATCTAAAAGGGGTATAATAAATGAAAATAAAAGAAAAAATATCTAGTGGCATGCATCAAAATTTTAAAAAATTTCCATAAATTATAGATTATGTTGAAAAAGATGATAAATTGACATACTTTAGGCTAAATCAAACATAAGTATGGTCGTCCATTCTCTCCCCCACACTTAAATACAAAATTGTCATCAATGTTAAGGAAACAACAAGAAAGCATGAATATGAGGGGAAAAAGATAGATAGAGCATTGAGAATGATAAGATAATCTAAGGCTGAAGCCATTGAAAAGGGAATCACCATTGAATCATGCCTGAAAAAGATTTGTAATAAGGAAAGTAGTACCAAGATTATCACATCACGAAGTTGGTTTTAAATGAAAGAAACCAATTTCACCAAGTAATGGTGTAATCCAACAAAGTTCTACTGCTACAAGTGCAATACTGTGATATTTTGCTTCAGTACTTGAGCATGCCACTGTTGGTTGTTTCTTAGTACTCCAAGAGATAAGATTAGAGCCCATATAAATGCAGTAATCAAAAGTAGAGTAGCAATCATCAGGACAACCAGCTTAGTTGGCATCAGAATAGACAGTAAGGTTAAGGTTTTGGGATACAGTGAAGTGTGGGCCATAGGAAGGTGTAGAGTGCAACTACCTTAAGATTCGTTTGACCGTTATCCAGGGTACATCTGTAGGACAATGAAGACATTGAAAAACTTTGATAACATCAAATTGAATATCAGAGCAGGTAAGCCAAAGATATTGAAGGGCATCAACAATTCTTTAATATTTAGTAGGGTTAGAGAGTGGAATACCATAGTTTTTAGAGAGGGGTAATATGGGTGTCATTAAAGTGGGAACTGGTTTAGATTGGTCAATATGGGTGCAATTGAGAAGGTCCTTAGTGTATTTAGTTTGAGTAAGAAGAAAACCATCAGGGGTGGATAGACTTTTAATTCCAAGAAAATAATGAAGGGGACCAAGGTCTTTTATAGAGAATGTAACATTGAGATCATTGATGATAGAGGTGATAAAGGATTGTGAAGAACTTGTAATCAGAATATCATCTACATAGACTAGGAGGAAGGTAAGGTCAGTAGAAGCTTGATGAAAGAAGAGAGAGGTATCAGATTTAGAAGGGGTGAAATTAAGATTAAAGAACTTTTGACTTATGTGATGAAATCAAGTATAGGGTGCTTGTTTGAGACCATAAAGGGCTTTATGTAAGCGACAGACATGTTAAGAAAAGTGAGGATAAAAAAACTTGGAGGTTAAAGCATATAAACTGGTTCCTAAAAATTTCCATAAAGGAATGTATTGTTAACATTTAGTTGACGAATTGACCAAACTTTAGAGAGATAGGTCTAACAACTGGATTAAAGGTATCAGTATAATCAATTCCAAAGGATTGGTGATAGCCTTTTCCAACTAATCGTGCTTTGTATCAGTCTAGAGAATCATCAGGTTTTTGTTTGGTTTGAAAAACCTATTTACACCCTACTATATTGGTAGTGAAAGAGGGAGAAACAAGTGTCTAAGTTTGGTTATGATGAAGAGCTTGAAGTTCACCAAATATAGTTTGATGCAAAAAAGGAAAGTTCTTAGCTTGTGTATAATAAGTGGGGTCAGGCATGTCAAATGTTGAGGTAGTGATGTGAAAGGTGATATAATCAGAAAGAGTGCGTGGTATGTGGGTGTTAGTGCGAGTACGGGTTACCATAGGATGTTGATTAGGATGAATATGTGATGCTAATGATGGTTACAATGGTTGGGTTATTTGGAATGGTGATTGAGAGGAAGGTGATGATGACTTAGGTTGAGATGTTTGAGGGATGGAGTTAAACGGTAGGACTA
The DNA here is from genome assembly GCA_028565735.1 of Pinacopodium congolense. Taxonomy (NCBI): domain Eukaryota; kingdom Viridiplantae; phylum Streptophyta; class Magnoliopsida; order Malpighiales; family Erythroxylaceae; genus Pinacopodium; species Pinacopodium congolense. The sequence goes on along the minus strand of JAOXYD010000009.1, from coordinate 13,516,999 downwards.
AGTTTATCATGAAAAGTATGGGTAAAGATGGTTTAGTAGGGACTAGTTGGTTATATGGAAAAAGGGTTTCAAAAAAGCGAATACGATGATAGATATGAACTTTATTGATGTGGGGATCAAAGCACTTATAACCTTTATAGTGTGGTGGATACCTAAGGAAGATGCATGCAGTAGATTTAGGGGTAAATTTGTCATTTCCTGTTGAACCAAAAAAGTTCTTGTTGAACAAAAAAATGGGAAACAGGCACACTAAAAAGCCCATAGATGAGTAAGGTTTGGTTGTTTAAGGTAAAGTAGTTCATGAGGTGACTTATGATTAAGAACTAGGGTAGGGAGTAGCTTGATAAGGTACACGGTTGTTGAGAAGGCTTCAAACCAAAAGAATTTGAGAAGAGATGCATAGACAAGTAGGGTAAGGCCAATTTCAGTGATGTGTCTATTTTTTTGTTCGGCAATCCCATTTTGTTGAGGGGCGTGTGGATAAGAAATGCAATAGACTATACTATTGGTGGATAAGTATTGTGCAAGGAGTCCTCTGATGAATTCATTGGCTCTATCATATTGAAATATTTTGATTTATGTGGAGAAAATGTTTTCACTTTGGGTTTTGAAATATTGAAAATGTTGAAAAGTTTGTGATTCATAAGTTAATGGATATATCCATGTATAAAGACTAAAGTTATTAATAAAAATGATAAAATAACGATGATAAAAAAATGATAAAGTGGGAGATGGTCCCTAAATATCACAATGAATGAGTTGTAGGGATGCAGTAGACATACGTGATAAAGGGAGAAAAAGGTAATTTGATGCTTTTACCTTAAAGACATGAGGGACAAAGTTTTATTACACGAGGCTTAACAGATAGACTACGAGTTATATAAGAGAAAGTTTTGTTGCATGGGTGACCAAGTCGTTGATGCCAAATATCTGAGGATACATTACGAGTAGTGTAGGGAACTAGATTAGTGAAGGCTTGAGGAATCAGTATAGGATAAAGGTTTCCTTGGATGATATCGACAAGAAGTTGTATCTTGGTTTCAAAATGCTTCACAATATAACCAAAAGGATTACACTCAATTAAACATGAGTTATCATTAACAAATTTATCCACAGATAAAAGATTTGTAATGAGATGAGGAACAATCAAATCATCTTGATGATAGAGTGGTTTAGGATATTGTGTGAGTGTTGATGAACCAATGGAGACTATGGGAAGGGCATTACCATTATTGACGAGTACTTGATTTTGGCCGTCATATGGTTCCACAGAGTCTAGAAGTTGCGGATCTGGTGTCATATAAAAGGTTGCTCCTGTATCTGGAAGTCAATCAGTTAGGTTGCTAGATGTATTTGCTAAGTTGGTTATCATTAAGGTATTAAAAGCAGTGTGAAAGGTATTTGGGTTAGAGTAGGATTGAGGTTGGGCATTTCTATAGTTGGAATACCTAAAATGACAATGAGTAGTAATGTGACCGAATTTGGAGCCAATTTGGTGTTTAGGCCAGGTTTGACAGTAATTAGGCCATGTGGTGGAGTTGGGTTGTGAATTGAGGTGGGTGTGGATAAGGAATTGGGCTCGTGCAAAGGATAGGTGGTATATGGGTTTTGAATTGGACGGTGCTAGTTAGATAGAAGATGGTGGGTTGAAGTGGGCCTTTAGCCCACTTGTGTTTGGTTTAAGGGATTCAGGTTTGGGGAATTAGGGATTTGGATGTTAACGTAGTGACGATGACGACTACTTAAGTTGCTGTAACCAGAGGTTTGACCAGGACCAAAAGTTGCGGTGACGAGAGTGGTATCAACAGCGGGCATGTCAGCGGAGTGATAATGCTGTAGACGTTGTTTATGGAGGACCAGTTTTTCCTGAAGCTGGGAAAAGGATCGAGAGGTTTCGCAATTTTCAATCGCAGTGATGAAAGCTTCGTAGTCGGAAGGAAGACCAATTAGAGCAAACAAAACTAGGTCTTCATCAGCCACAATATCTCCAATTGCTGCAAGGTCTTCAACAACAGAGGATAAAATGGTAAGGTAGTCAGTTATAGAGGAATTGTTTTTCTTGGTGTTGTGTAGTTGGGGTTTGAGTTGTGAACTGCTAGTTGTTGTTTGTTGCAGGAAGTGTTCTTCTAGATGGGTCCAAAGTTGTAAGGCAATAATCCATCTAAGCGTAAGGGGAGCGACAAATGGGGAGAGGGTAGCGATGAGAGCACAGTAAACCAGCCCGTCACTCTTATTCCATTAAAGGTACTTTGAGGAGAGGGAATTAATGTCTTGTAGCGGGCAACGACAAGTGCCATCGATATGCCCAATTAAATCACAGGTACGTAATATAGTACGAACTTGATTTCTCCAAATCAAGTAGTTTGTGTTGTCTAGGACGATTGTGATAAAGGTAGTGATATTTTATATGGGAAGGGTTTGTGTAGAGAAGGAATGGGTCTGACTAGGTTAGGTATCTATGGAGGACGGTGTTTAAGGGTGTAGTAAATTGAATAGAAGATCAGGAAATGGTTTAGGTTGTTCTGAGTGAGGAAGGGCTAAAGGTAGGCGTTTGATACTATGAAGAGAATAGTGTAAAAGAAAATGTTTGTTCTTATGTCTACATTTGATGAGCTATTTATACATAATGTGTTAATTCAAATATGGAAGCTATAATTAATAGAATTATTTTGCAGAGGATTGTAAGGTTGAAATTGTTGAACTATTTCTCTTTAATCTGCAGGAGACATGGTGTTGAAATTTTGCAAAGAATGAAGTGGAGAAGATTCTGGAGAATACGTTATGTGTTATTAGTTTTTATTTTTTTTTCAGTTTCTGTATTATAATAGTATATTATTTTTTAAAATTTTTGTACAATTTTTTTCGATTTTTATATTTTAAAAAATAAAAAAATAAATAAAAATTAAAACCCAACTAAATACATTTAACTAAGAAATGATCCCAAAAGTCGTTTCCATTAGGAAGATACCGTCCATTTCCTTCAAAATACTTGGATAAGCAAGAAACAAGTCAGCTTTTTGTTAATTCCTCACAGAATAAAATCATACATAATCTGCACCAACAACGACAGTTGATTAACGTTAATTTCAATTGAGTACTAATGAAACTTGCGACATCTTCTAATTTGAAATTAATCTTGCCATCTAATCGTTGAATGAAAAAAACAGTTACCGAATTCGCATGCTTCGTTATACTATGTTAAAATATATAGTCGCCAACTTATAAAATTATTTATATACTTTTTACATACGATAGTAAGTATCACCTACATACTTTTTTATATTATAATATTTGTTCCTGGACCAACACAAATTGGAACTTTATTTTCACCACTACTAATGGCATTTAATTATTGCACTTCATTATATATATTGTTTTCACGTTTTTATCTCGGACCAACCCCACTGATAGACACGCTTGACTACGAAATTGTCCCAAAAGTCTTTTCCATTACGAAGATACCGTCCATTTGCTTCAAAATAGTTGGGTAAGCAAGAAACAAGTCAGCTTTCTGTTAATTCCTTTAAGAATAAAATCACACATAACCTGCAGCAACAACGCCACTTGATTAACGTTGATTTCAATTAAGTACTATTGAAACTTGAGACATCTTCTAACTTGAAATTAATCTTACCATATAATGGTTGAATGAAAAAACACTTACTGAATTTGCATGTTTCGTTATACTAGCTTAAAATATATTATTAAAAAATATTGCGACAGTCACCAACTTATAAAATTATTTATATACTTTTTATATATGATAGTATCACCTATATACTGCTTTTATATTATGATATAATATTTAAAATTTTAAAATTATATAAATAATTTTATAGAATATATGTTCATATATTATTTGTGTTGGTACGGATTTTCGCTTCTTGTTGTTAGCGAGTCTCTCACAACGATTGTGAGTAACCAGAAAGCACCAAAAAACTCGATATCCATATACTGTACTTTCCAATACGGAAGCTGAGGCAAAAACAAAGGCGAGAGGGCAAAATCATGCATCTATCAAAGACAAAGGCACGATAAACCTGCGAAAATAGTCTCGTTATGCAATTCTATTGTTCAGGATTCTTTAGGGTCGTTTGATTTAGTTGTAATTATTGTATTTTTATATTAAATTATGTATATTTTTATAATTTTTTTGTTATTTATCTTGATTTTTGTGTTATATTAATATATTTTTTTATAATTTTTTATAATTTTTTTATTTTTTAAAAAATCAAATATCAAAACTAAAAAAAAATCAAACGAACAGTTTGATTTGAATTTAATTTTAGGATTTAGTTTTCGAATTTTTTAAACATAAAAATTAATTAAAAAATATTATAAAAATAAAAAATACTTTAATATAGCACAAAAATTAAGATAGATAACATAAAAATCTATAAAAATACATAAAACCCAATATAAAAATATAACATTCACAATTAAAAACTACAATTAAAAATTTAATCAAACGCTCTAACTTTTCAGGATACTATATAATTTGAAGATGCAATGTTATAGCATTGTATACTATTGATGCGTTTGGGCTGAGAAGGTCGGATCAAGTTACCTTTTAATTTTACGAAGAAAGTACTTTATTTTATTGTCTTATATAATTCCGATCTTATTAAAAATAGTTTTTTATCTGGGGTTAATATTAGATAATCTCTTTTTTTGTAAATCATTGATTTGATAGAATGTATTATATATATATATACTGTATTTCAGTTTAATTGAGTGATTGGCATATGAGAGAAACTTCATATTTCAAGTAGACATTAGGTTATAAACAAATATTTGCCAATAATCAAAAAATTGAATATTATAAAAACATGTCACCTATATTGACGCAACTCTAATATCATATTAAATTTTTGACACATTTTATTTCAAAACATAATTAATATAGAAAGTATTATATCAATTTAAAATATTAAATTAAAGTTTTATTTCTGTATTAAATTAATTCAAACAATTATTTTTTAACGGACTTTAGAATTTATACAATTGACAAAGTATGCAGGAGAATCTCGAATTTGTAATAAGTTAGTACATTACAAGGATATGAGATGTAGACATTATTTTGTTTGTAGTATAGCATCGAATACCATTCTTATTTGTTGCAAATGTAATAAAATCTATATGACCAAAAAAAAGTCAATATTATCTCGTTACACTCATTTATATTGCACAATCTAAATCCAAATGTCAAAAATAATCATCACCAATTTAAAAACACAGACCGCGCAGCTTCCTAGTTGGCATGTTTGAACAGATGAATAATATAGTCTTTTATTTAATTTCTTGGCCGAGAAGGAATTGGACATTCATGCAACTCCAAACGCATCGTTTGATTAGAAAAGTACATCAATTTTGACAAGCACTAAGTGGGCCCCTTTTTTGACCAGTTGGCTTCCCATTATAGAGCTGATCGTGCCTTGGAATGCTTGCTCCTCAAGGGACTGCTTGCTCGTCAAGGAAAAGGGAAAGTATAGTATAAAGAATAGTTTCTTATAAGTAGAACTTGACGTTTAGAACACCGCAGAGTCAGCTCCTCACGGCTAAAAAGGCAGGTGGAAACTTGAGAATAAGCCTGTCCAATCTCAGAGACTTATATCATTTCATCTGCTGCGTCTTCATTTTGTAAGTGCATGCATCTCATATGACTGCTACTTGTCTGTCTTCTTCCGTCTCTCTGTGTTATGCCATGTGGGTCTTGCTTTTTCTGAACATCAAACATCAGTAGCTATGGCGTCAAGTCAGAGTTCTGTGAGTATATGCATATCATATAAATGCTACTTCTCTGTTTCTTCCTACCCTTTTGGTGTTATGGAACGTGGGTTTGCTTCTTTTGGACAAAAGGCATCGGTAGCTATGCCGTTCCAATCAATTGTTTTGGAGGTGTTACGGAACTTGGAGTTGGTGGTGTACCATTTCCGGGTTTGGTATTAGTCGGTGGCATACTGATGTGTTTCTCTGGAGTTCACATGATGCTTTCAGTTTCCAACTACTTCCATTTTGACTAGAAAACCAAACGTGGGAAAAAGAAAAAAAAACCCCTTCTCCATCTTTTGTGTCTGCTCATTTTCTCTAGCACGGACGTTGAAATTCAGAAACATTGTCGATGTTTTCTTTCACGTGCAATCCTGGCGAAACAGAGTTTTCTTGTTCCAATTTTCATGCCCCTTACTGGCCGGACTGGGCCCGGTTGTAAGCTGTAAAGTGTAATTCAAAAAGAAACGATGTCCTGCTTTTCCTGTTCTTTGAATGTGAACAGACATGGGATCTTCATAATTACTTCCACCTGAAAAGTGGCGATCAATTTCAATCATCTGTTTTACTTCCACTTGTGAACAGCTTGTTGGTTCTTCAATACAAAAGATTCCTTTTTATGTTCTTGTTTTTTTTAATCATTATATCCTGATGTTTAAGGCTCTGAATTCATCCATAGTTTGCTTGTACTCAGCTCAAGTAATATTCTACTTATTTGGAGAAACGGAAAGCAGGAGAAGCATTTGGAATTAAGAGTCATGGACATAGAGATCTGCGAAAGAGAGGTTACGCGTACAAATGAGGCCACCCCTGCAGTTATTGATAAAAAAGTGGAGAAAAGCGGTGGCCAAAGCGGGAACACAGGAGAGCCAGAGAAGAGCAAAGGGGATGAGAAAACGAAAACGGTTCCATTTTATAAGCTCTTCGCGTTTGCGGATTCTACAGACGTCTTGTTGATGATAATTGGCACAGTTGGAGCTATTGGTAATGGAATAAGTATGCCTGTTATGACAATTCTATTTGGACAGCTGACTGATTCTTTCGGACAAAACCATAACGACAAACATACTCTTCACGTAGTTTCCAAGGTGAATGATTTATTACCAATAAGAACATTTGTTAGAAAGAGAAAAAATGCATGATTTCCTGAATGTTTGGTTCTATTGACCTTGTAGTTAGCAACAGAAGATCGTATTGGTAATGCCATTGACTTATTGTTGATCCACTTCATTTTAGGTGTGCCTGAAATTCGTATACTTGGCGATTGGGTCAGGTGCAGCATCATTTCTCCGTAAGTACAGACTCAGTATCGCTAACAAAGAAAGTTTTTGAAACTGTGTGTTAAGAAATATGTTCTTGTTGGTTGTCAGAGGTGACTTGTTGGATGATAACTGGAGAAAGACAGGCTGCAAGAATAAGGGGCTTGTATTTGAAGACTATACTGAGACAAGAAGTTGGTTTCTTTGATAAGGAAACAAACACTGGAGAGGTTGTTGGTAGAATGTCTGGTGACACTGTTCTTATTCAAGAGGCCATGGGTGAGAAGGTACTGAACTGCCTTCAAGAACTGAACCTGGATAGGAAGGAAAAAAATAGAAACTAATCAGAAGATCTTTGATCCGTTATCCTTTGCTCAAAATTTACTTAATTCATGCAGGTTGGGAAGTTTATACAGTTGGTATCGACATTTCTTGGAGCATTTGTAATAGCATTTATCAAGGGGTGGCTTCTTACACTTGTCATGCTAGCATCTATCCCCTTGCTGGTGATAGCTGGTGGGGTCATGTCCATCGTAATATCAAGAATGGCATCTCAGGGGCAAAATGCTTATGCACAAGCAGCAAATGTAGTTGAGCAGACGATTGGTTCGATCAGAACTGTATGTTACCTCACACATCCAGAAATACACAACTTTAAAGAATGCCTTTTGACTTTATCACTTTGGCTCTGATGGCAGGTAGCATCATTTACAGGGGAGAAACAAGCTCTTCAGAATTACAAGAAACATCTTGTAACGGCTTACAAGTCAGTTGTTCATGAAGGTTTCGCTGCTGGGTTAGGTCTTGGCGTGGTTTTTGCTGTAGCATTCGCTAGTTACTCCTTGGCAATATGGTTTGGAGCAAGGATGATACTGGAAAAAGGGTACAGCGGGGGTGATGTGTTGAATGTGATTTTTGCAGTGTTGACTGGGTCCATGTAAGTTCAGTTCCGAACCAAACTCATAACAATGCATGCATCTATTGACAAATATGATTTACAATGTTTGAATTGGCACGTTTACTTAAAGATTGTTATATCCAATTTAGGTCCTTAGGACAGGCATCCCCCTGCATGACTGCCTTTGCTGCTGGTCAAGCTGCAGCTTATAAGATGTTTGAGACCATCAACAGAAAGCCAGAGATAGATGCTTATGACACCAAAGGAAAGACAATGGAGGATATTCGTGGAGATATCGAGTTGAGAGATGTACATTTTGCTTATCCGGCTAGACCTGATGAACAAATATTTTGTGGGTTTTCTCTTTATATTCCAAGTGGTACAACTGCAGCTTTGGTTGGTCAAAGTGGAAGCGGGAAGTCTACTGTCATCAGTTTGATAGAGAGATTTTATGATCCACTAGTTGGTGAAGTTCTTATTGATGGCATAAACCTCCAAGAATTTCAACTTAAGTGGATTAGACAGAAAATTGGTCTTGTTAGCCAGGAACCTGTTTTGTTTACATGTACCATTAAGGACAATATTGCTTATGGAAAAGAAGGTGCAACTATTGAAGAAATAAGATTAGCCATTGAACTTGCTAATGCTGCAAAATTTATAGATAAACTCCCTCAGGTGCTTCTGGTGCCCTTTTTATCAGTTTACGACATTTTCTTTTAACTTAGATGGAAAATGAAATCTTTAATATTATTTTCAGGGTCTTGACACCATGGTTGGTGAGCATGGCACTCAGCTGTCTGGTGGACAGAAGCAAAGAATTGCAATAGCAAGAGCAATCCTAAAAGATCCACGAATTCTTCTTTTAGATGAAGCTACGAGTGCACTTGATGCAGAATCGGAGAGGGTGGTGCAGGAGGCATTAGATAGGATCATGATCAATCGGACAACTGTAATTGTTGCTCATCGTCTCAGCACTGTGAGAAATGCTGACATGATTGCTGTTATCCACCAAGGAAAGATGGTTGAAAAAGGTTCCATTACTTTTGACTTCTCTTTTAAGCTTCTTCCTTCTAATAGTGAAGTTCCCTTATCTCCTCTTCACATTGTCTACATGCTCTTAAGAATTAGATCCCAAAATGTATTTTGCTATTTTCTGTGATTTTGTATAAACTGTTGAGGCTTGTACTTGGTATAGTGATTTGGAATCAGTTTGCCAATTGATCATTTTTAACGCACACTCATTTTCTATATCTGTTTATTTCATATATTTCCACTTCTACTTGATACTTTGTTTTGAATATATGCGTCTATCATTGCCATTTCTAATTTGAGAATTTTAATGATTTTTTTTTAATTATCTGAAAGAAAGAAAACGAATTCATAACATAGGAATTGGTTTGCTGATTGACCAGGTTCACATTCAGAATTAATCAATGATCCTGAAGGTGCATACTCACAGCTTATACGCTTACAAGAAGTTAACAAAGATTCTGCAGAAGTAACAGATGAGAACAAAAGGTCTAATAGTACCGAATCTTTCAGACAGTTAAGTCAAATAAATTCTCTTGGAAGGTCCATTAGTCGGGGATCTTCTGCAAATAATAGTAGACGTTCCTTCTCAGTATTTGGTTTGCCTGTTAGTGGAGAGGATAATGATGCAGCTGGACCTAAAACTTCAGAAGAAAAGAATACAAAGGTCCCTCTCCGTCGCCTTGCAGCTCTCAACAAGCCAGAAATTCCAGTTCTTTTAACTGGAACATTAGTTGCAATCATCAATGGATTGATTTTTCCGCTTTTTGGCACATTGCTTTCAAAAGTAATCAAATCATTTTATGAAACACCTCATGAATTGCGAAAGGATACGAAGTTCTGGGCATTGATGTTCTTGATCCTTGCAATAGTATCCTTGGTGGTTTATCCTTCTCAAACATACTTATTTTCTATTGCTGGTGGCAAATTAATCCAACGGATCCGAACTCTTTGTTTCGAGAAGGTGGCGAACATGGAGATAGGTTGGTTTGATGAGCCAGATCACTCAAGTGGTGCAATTGGAGCTAGGCTCTCAGCGGATGCTGCCACTGTTCGTGCCTTGATTGGTGACACACTAGCTCAAATGGTTCAAAACACTGCTTCAGCTGCAGCCGGTTTGGTTATTGCCTTCACTGCATGTTGGCAATTGGCATTCATTGTACTCGCTTTTCTCCCTCTAATAGGACTCAACGGGTATGTTCAACTAAAGTTCTTGCAAGGTTTCAGTGCAGATGCCAAGGTAAGCTCCTACCTCATAACTTTGATTCAAAACTGCCTGAATTTTCTTGGCAGGGATTATGTATTTGAAATTAATTATATGAATGGCTGCAGGCAATGTATGAGCAAGCAAGTCAAGTTGCCAATGATGCAGTGGGGAGTATAAGAACTGTTGCGTCATTTTGTGCTGAAGAGAAAGTGATGGAGCTGTACAGAAAGAAATGTGAAGGCCCTATGAAAACAGGAATTAAACAAGGTTTCATCAGTGGAACCGGGTTTGGAGCATCTTTCCTACTACTGTTTGCAGTTTATGCAGCAAGCTTCTATGCAGGAGCTCAACTTGTTTATCATGGAAAAACAACATTCGCGGATGTTTTCCAGGTGCGTGTGAATTTTCCACTGATCTATGAATATTTCTTTCTAGTTACGCCACGTGTGAGATTAAGATTAATCATGCTCTTTTGGAAGTAATCTCATGCGTCTTCTATTCAGGTGTTTTTTGCCCTCACTATGGCAGCTATTGGAATTTCTCAATCAAGCTCCTTTGCTCCTGATTCTTCCAAAGCAAAAAGTGCAGCAATCTCCATATTCAAAATTCTAGACAGAGACTCCAGAATTGATCCAAGAGATGAGTCAGGAACCAAATTAGAACATGTAAAAGGAGAGATTGAAGTCCGTCATGTGAGCTTTAAATATCCATCTAGACCTGACGTTCAAATTTTCCGAGATCTCAGTTTGGCTATTCATTCTGGCAAGGTAATCATCTGCATCATCAGTGTGTGATGTGTTTTCCCTATCAGAACAATAGGAAAGAAATAATATTCTACACACTCTAGTTTACCATTAGCTTGTTTTTTATTAAACTAATGTGAATCCTACTTGTCTTAGACTGTTGCATTGGTTGGAGAAAGTGGAAGTGGAAAGTCAACAGTAATTGCATTGTTACAGAGATTTTATGATCCTGATTCGGGTCATATAACTCTTGACGGGATCGAGCTTCAGAAATTCCAGCTTAAGTGGCTGAGGCAACAGATGGGTCTCGTAAGTCAAGAACCTGTTTTGTTTAATGATACAATTCGGGCCAACATTGCATATGGAAAAGGAGGTGATGCGACTGAATCCGAAATTGTATCGGCCTCAGAGTTGGCCAATGCACACAAGTTCATCAGTAGCTTACAACAGGTTAGACTATTCTTAGATCATTTATCTTCTCTCTTTTCGTTGAGTGAATACTTCATTCAGATTCTAACAACACGGAATGCAGGGCTATGATACAATGGTAGGAGAGCGTGGAATTCAACTATCAGGAGGGCAGAAGCAAAGAGTAGCCATAGCTCGAGCCATAGTGAAAGATCCAAAAATATTACTGCTAGACGAGGCAACAAGTGCATTGGATGCAGAATCTGAAAGAGTGGTTCAGGATGCATTAGACAGAGTTATGGTGAACAGGACTACAGTGGTCGTAGCCCACAAATTATCCACTATAAAAAATGCAGATGTCATTGCTGCTGTTAAAAATGTGTAATCGTAGAGAAAGGCAAGCATGAGACATTGATCAAAACCAAGGATGGATTCTATCCCTCTTTGGTTGCACTTCATTTGAGTGCTTCAACTTAACTATACATAAGTGCTTGTTACTTGGTTTTTCTTGTAATTTGCAATTTATCAGTGTTGTATCACAACACAAGTTTTGTTAATGTAAACCTCACAAATGAGTTTATTATTAATATTAAGCGTCATGTATGACGTCTGTAGTTTCATTTTTCAACTTTCACGTGCTTGCCAAAAGATAGCAAGCGAACATCGTTAGTTTCAGATAAAGAATCCTTGGTGTAAGTGTTTTGTCCTCCACGGCAGGAAATCTTGAATATGTCCAGCCGATTTGCTTGGGGATGTTTAGTTGAGTTGTAGATTGTGATTTTGTATTGTAGTTGTTATATTTTTGTATTGGTAATTGTATTTTCTTTATCAATTTTTGTGTTGTATTAGTATGTTTTCTTTATCGATTTTTGTATTTAGAAAAACAGAAAACCAAAACAAAAAATAAAGGCTAAAGTAAACCTTTGTATAAATCATATTTATACAATTAAATGTCTAATTCGGGTTCCATATGTAGACGCTAATAAGTCAAAAATTTTCCTTCTTGCCCCATAGGCATTCCAATTGTTCACATTCATTACATCATTTGCGTGGTTTTTTTTTTTTCTAGGAACATTCAGTTGATTATAAAGTGTTAATTATGTAAATAATAAATAATTTAATAATTTAATATCGTAAAATAATTATGTAAATAATAAATTATGTAATAATTCAATAACTTAAAATATAATAATAAATACTGTTTAAATAATTTGAAATTAACTTTAATTTTTTAATGAGTTTTCTTTATCAATGAGGAACCTTTTATATTACCTCTATATATAACCGTGTTTTAAATTTTTTTTTGGATTTGATCAGTTTAACTCAGTTAATCGTAAATTTTTTAGTTGACCGATTCGATTTTATATACAAATTTCCTAATAAAAATGCTTCCCGATTTTTGTTTAACTTCCTAATTTAATTAGTTATAAATTAAGCAGTTCAATTTGTTAATTATTGATTGTATTAATTATACTGACTTTTGAATCAAAAAAGAAGAAAAATCATTACTTAATCTTAATCATAATGAACTTAAAAGGGTAATTTATAATTTAATAATTTACTTATTTATAATTTATTTAAATATAATAGAAAATATTAATAGAAATATTTTAGATACATGTGTGGTTTACAACTCTTTATATGACATTGAAATATTTTAATTTTTTAATGAAGATGAAATACAATCTCATTGAAAAATACAATTTTAATTATCATTATTGTTTTAATATTTTATATTAGATTTTATTTTAGTTAGAATTATTCTTTATTAATTACATAATAATAGATATTTATATTTTATTTATATTTTATTTGATATATTTAATTTTGTAATACATTTTTACTTGCTTTTATAATTTATATATTTTATTATTCTATAACGGTTCAATACCTGTTTTATAACAATTTATAAAACTTAATATCTATTGAATATTTAAGCCTTAAATTTCTCGATTCACTAATTTAATATCCGATTTAATTTTAAAAACAGTGATATATAAGACTACAGTTAAATAAGATATAAATTTTATTATGCGGAATATTTCATATATTCATACTAAAAGTAAAATAATGTATCAAATATAGCTTCCTTCATGAATATTATATATATATATATATTACCTATATACGGGAACACGAGAAATTAAGAAAAAATAAGATTTAAGAAAAAAAATCTTCGTTTTTTTATAAGCAAAAGAAAATTTAGGAATGCATTTTAAAAAATCTTTATTTTCAATTTGTTGGGTTATCAGGGGTAGTTAATTGCATCAGCCCAACACGTGTGGTTGGACCTAATTTCTGTGGATCCGTTAGCAATTGGGACATTATTGAGGTCAATAGTTCACCCCAAAATGACACTTTCAGTCTTAATATTCAAATTTTAAGGCCACATGTCCAAAATTACCAGTTAAGGGCTTGTTTACTTTGACTTTTGTTTTTGTTTTTGGTTTACTGTTTTTCTAAAAACAAAAATTGATAAAGAAAACATACTAATATAGCACAGAAATCGATAAAGAAAACACAATTACCAATACAAAAATACAACAAC
>JAOXYD010000009.1:13462910-13476949 GCA_028565735.1 Pinacopodium congolense | reverse complement strand
CATCCTGTAACTAAATCACTTACTTTTCCCTTTTAATCTTCTTAAATAACCTACTTAGTTTTTATTTAGTCACATAAACCATTACATTCATATAAGAAAAATTTTAAAAACCTTACAAACAAGTTTTTTTCCTTAGATTAAAAAAACTGATTTAAGTTAAGAGACTCATTTTAAAATTTTTAGCAAACAAATTAAAATTCTTATTTTTTAATTATTAACAGCATTGCGAATAATTATCTCAAAAAATTAATTAAACATATTGTTATTTAAAATTTAAAGTTTGGAAAATGATAAACAAATTTTTTTATTCATACATACATGAAATTTCATTTAACCCAACGGGTCAACCCGCGTTGATCCGACTTGAATTTGACCCAACTCGAACTCTACTTGACCTGATATTAACCCGATATGAAATTGACCCAGACCTAAATTAACCCGACCTGAACTCGAATTGGTGTTAACTCGAAATGACTTGGACTCGAATTGGTATTAACCCGAAATAACCCAACTCGAACCCGACCTGACCCACCTGATTGACATCCTTACTTAAATCATCTCTTAGAAGACACTATTTATGAAATGCACAGTTCTTGCTGAATTTCAGTCTCTCTCCATCTTCTAGAAATTCCAGTTTTGTTTGTTCCTCTCCTTATCGATGTTTTTTCTTTTTTTTTAAATACTTTAAAGGATACCCATACATAACAAGTCTTAAACATATAATTTTAAATAAAATTATATGCTTAAATAAAAATTACAGTTATAAAATCATTGGTTACAGTTTATGAAAATCTATAAACCTTAACCTAACCGTCTGTTTACGGTTTAAGTTACAGTTTGAAAACCGCCAGATTTAACCGCCAGTTTAACCAATAGTTTAACTCTCGATTTAACCATAATCATTATTTTATTAATTTTATTAATTTTTATTTTTAAATTTAAATTTTGAAAATTTGAAAAATGTAAAATATAATAAGTTGGATATAAAAATATAATGTTAAATGAATTAAAATATATGACAACCATATATCAATTATAAGGAAAAAATTAAATTAAATAATGGGCTTGAACTTAATTTTAAAAATTAAGTTGCTTACATATCCTCAACTATCGAATCGAGAGGAATTAAAGCCCTCGAATGAACTTTATTCGTCCACTTATTTTCTCTTACCTGTTGTTCTTGAAGAAGATATTTTTGTAGTAATAAAGTTGACAATAATAATAAAAAATAATAAATGTAATAGTAGTAGTAATAATAATAATAATAATAGAAATTAATAAAATAACTGTAAATTATAAATGGAATATGTTACTTAAGACAAACAAATAAGAGTTGTAATTGTTATGAAAAAAATTAGATTAATAAAAAATATATTTATAATTATAAAAAATTAAGATCATGCTACCAAGACCGGGCATGAGGACCATGCATTGAACACAGTCTCAGCAGATTGCACGGTCTCAACAGACTGCACAGTTTCAAGACAGTGTTTCGTGATCAAGAGAGTGCATGAGGGACGGTAGAGACCGTGCCCAAGACCGTATCGTGCTTAAGAGAGCACGATCTCACCGTGCATGAGGCACGATGTGCATGAGCACGGTCCCGTGCCTAATGAACACAGTCTTGGATCATGCTCTCTCATACACGGTCTCATGACCGTACAAACCGTGCTCAAGAGAGCACGGTCTACTGTGCCTTTGAGTAACAATCTTAATTTTTTTTTACAAACATATATATATTTTATAATTATAATTATATTTTTTTACTAATATGATTTTTTCAGAATACTTACAACATCTTTTTCTCTCGTTCTCTTAAATAACATATTTCATATATAATTGTTTCATTTTTTAAAATAATACATCTTTCTATTAAACAAAATTTCACACAAAATTACATATATTTTTAATATAAAGTTAAATTTTGTTTAATTAATTAATTGACGGTTTATAACTGTGAATAAACTGCAAGTTTAACCGCCGGTTCACGATTTTTAAATTAGTTTAACCGTAACCGAAACTGCTAATAACGGTTCTGGTTTCGGTTTATAATCGTTAACCACAGTTACAGTTTTTGAACCGTAACCACTGGTTATTAAACCGACGGTTAGCCAATTAAAAACTTAACCGTGATCAAGACTAACCAATGGTGATCACATCAAATAATTACTCAAGTTATAACTCTAAAGCTACATTAAATCAAATTGTAAGTTTAACATATCAAATCAATAAGGCTGTAATTAAGCATAAGCTTTCCAAAAGCGTTGAAAATTGATTGAAGTTCCTGATTACATAGATGAAGGAAAAATACATACACAAGAAATACAAAAATTTGTAAATCTCTAAGTCATCTTCATCAGCTATAGTCATTAAGAAAAAATTGAATAGCTCAATCCTCGAAAAAAGTTCATCAATCCCAATTACAACAAACTATGCTACAATCAATTTGAACATCATACAAGGAAAATCTAGATATAACACATATACATTAATTGTCTCGATTTATCGATAACATTTTAAGATTATAGAAACAAAATAATGTTTTGTTACTAATTGATGTAAGATATAATAATAGAAGATAGAAGGGGCAAATACCTTAGTATATTATGGATATGGATCGACCAAACCACAAAGAAATTGAATGATGGGTAAAAACTTCCTACAATGTGGATAAAAACTCAACATCAACGCATGCACATCTGAATCCTTGACACAAACCCAAAAAATTATACGATTGTAGTTAAAATCAGGAATAAAAAACAGAATAAATAAGTCAAGCAGTAGTATCAAAGAACCATACATTTCCGAATCCGTTTCACAGACCCAAAAAATCGAGATATGTGGCTTAAATCAGGAACACAAAACAGAATAAACAAGTCAAACAGTAGTATCAAAGCGCCATACAAATCCAAATCCATTTCATAAACCTAAATTATCAGGCTTGTGGCTTAAATCATGAACTAAAAACAAAAAAAAAGTATGAAATAGCTATAGAAAAGACCCAATTGCAACTTAGAGTAACAAGAAAAACCAACGATTATTGATGCAAAACACCGAAGAGACGAGAAAGCAATGTGAATGTCAGTGGCTAAGTAGAATGATTCGCCCAAAACTTGCCACCAAATTTATCGATAAATGCTTATAATGTAGGAGACTTGCTGAGATGCATCGATAAAGAAGAGATTGAGGAGAAAAAAAAAGATCAAAATTGTCAAGATTCATACCTTTGTCAACTACGGAAGCAAGTAGAAAAGAAGAAGGAGGAAGGAGCACAGAAAAAGGAGGGAGACGATAGTGAGAATTTGTTTTTTTGTTGTAGAGAAATACTTTCTTTGTTTTAGAAATATGTTTTAAAAACACAGTGTGTTTTCATTTTATTTATTCCATTTCATAAACAAAAAAATGAAAAAGCTAAACCAAACACATTTATTTACATAATTTCCGTGATTTCATATATAAAAACACATAAAAAAGAAATATAAACGATAATAAACAACTCCTTAATTTCGAAATTTTATAAGATCTTTCATTCGAAATTTTATGAGATCTTTCAAGATGTTTTTATGTGTTGGAGGACTAGATTTGTACTACTAAAAAAGTCCTTTTTTCTTTTGGTTGGGTTTTTATTTTAAGTTTTCATTTTCTATTTTTCTAAACATAAAAACCGGAAAAAAAGGTACGGAAACCAATAAAAATAATATATTAATACAACATAAAATAAGAAAAATACATATAAAATTCAATAAAAATACATAAAATCACAATAAAAAATTACAATTAACAACCCCAACTAAACGTGCTCTCAACGATCTATGATTTGATTTCTTTAAACAAGCAAATACGATTAATTAAGACAAAAAAATTACAAAACAAGTATTAAAATTTTTTTATATGACTCATCTTAAATAAGCTACATAGAAAATCCATATTCTCTTCTTACAACATGAGCTCCACAGGGCCTGGAAATCTTAAAAATTTGTCAAATCACTCTCATTTTCCCACAGGTAAACTAGTCCTGGAAATTGCCTGAAGATGAAGACCTCCTCGTACATGAAGAGTGAACATAGTATTGTAGGTCACTTTTCTGGTCTCTTCAGCCAATTTGAAGCGAAAGAACCGAAGAAGAGCCATTGTTACTATCTTCATCTGCCGATATGCGAAGTCCTTTCCCAGACACATTCTGGGGCCAGCCTGCAATTAAAATTTTCAACAAAATAGTGTCTTAAACGAAAATTTCTATATAGTTTTTAATACTTAAAAATGGCATTTGTTATTTTCTATTCACATGCATGCAACAGAGATATACGCTTATTAGAAACTTGTGAATGCCTATTACTCTTATGAAATAATTAATAAGTTTCTATATATCATACATTATATTTAAGATAAGTAAAAATATTAAAATATTTTAACGAGGTGATGGTTATAGATATTCAACTCTTAACAGAAGAGCTAATTATATAATTGTCTTATAATAATTATTAATAACTATCATTAGTAATATTGTCCAAATTTTTTATTTTTTTAATATATTTTTTTAACGTGTAACGAATAATATAGATAATATTAAATATGATAATAACTTGAGTACGTACATGAAAAGCTGTGAACTTGAAAGGCGATTCAGGTTTGAAAATCCCATTTTCAAGCCATCTTTCAGGTCGAAAAAACTCAGCATCATCGCCCCAAAGAAATGGCATCCTCCCCATAGCATAAGGCATGTAATAGACTCCATCACCCCTTTTAAGTCTGTATCCATCAGGAAGTGTGTCTTCCATTTCTGAGCATCTCCCATCCTTGATCGTCACCATAATAAACCCAAAAAAAAAAAAAAAAGTGTGAATTATCAAATATTTTGTTGAAAGATTTCATCAGGATTTGAAACTAACATTTATGAAGAGAAAGATATGCAAATGTATCATCATTATCAATCCTGAAACCTGGAAATCTCATGAAAGTTCTTTCAATTTTTAGAAGTTGTTTGATAACATTTCTTTTTTTTAGGTAATTTTGATTTTATTTCTTTTTTTCCTCAAAAAAATGAAAAATTATTTTGTTGATATTTGTAATTAAAAATTAAAAAATATATATATTGAATTGAGATTTATGATAAAAAATTAATTTAATGATAACAATTAAATATGAAATAAATTTAATTTTTAAAATAAAAAACTTTTATAAATCTTAAAAATATATGTTGATCAATAAATTATATTAATTATTTAGTAAAAACTTATCTGGTTATAAAATCTATTTTCAAAATGTAAAGAAATAAAATATTCTTCTTTTCTATTTTTATTTCTATTTTTCTAATTTTGTAAACAGAAAAATAGAATTGAATATAACTACATTCTTTTTCTTTTATTTCTTTATTTTAAAAAATAAAGACAGAAAAATAAAAACAAAAAGACTTTTACCACAGGGACAGCAGGGTAGAGTCTCAAGGTCTCTGTCAACGTTGCATGAAGATAATCCATTTTCTCCAACGTTGTATCGCTGAGTTTGTTGATGAAATCCTCAATCTTGACTTCTTCTTCATCAATGTCTTCTTTGTTACCTGTGACTTCTCTTATTTCTTGTACTACCTTCTCCTGGATCAAAGGGTTCTTGCAGAGCATGTAGAAGAACCATGAGAGAGTACTTGCACTTGAATCTTTACCAGCAAACATGAAATTCAGAATGATGTCTCTCAGGTATTTATCATTCATTCTCTCAGGATCCTTCTCACTTTCCACCAAGAACCTCGATAATATATCTTCCTTCTTGTCGTTCTTAATCATTAAAAAGTTGATCAGTTGGCAGCATTGAAATCAAGTAACACAATAAACTCTGTTTGTTATTTATATTTTTAGTTATGTTAAAACTTACAGAAAATTTCTGTTCAGAGAATAACTTTCTTTTGGTGCTGATGAGTTTGTCGATGAAATCATCTATGGTTTTGATGTTCTCTCTCAAGGATGATTCACAACCAATGTTGAAGAACCTCTTCTGCTTCCAAAATGGATCAACATAACGCCAGTAGACCAATGCATTAGCCTCATCAAAAGCCCTCATAAACTTGACACTTTCATCACTTGATCCCTCTAAGCAATTCAATTCCACTCCAAACCCAACCTTGAATATGGAGTCTAAAGCAGTTCTCGCGAGTAATTCCTATTCAAAACTATAATTTAGCCACTCAAAATAATGAAAATTTTAATATATACTAAAAATTTGTCTGACCTAAGAAATTATTTGAAAAGAAAAAATAATGAAAGTATCTCTGAATTTATGAATAAAGATATAAAAAGTATCAATTAAATGTATTTTATTTTTCTCTTATTTGAATAGACGAAAATTATTAAAAAAATAGAAGAATAAAAAGATAATACGTTGATCAGAATTACGTTCCTTATAAAATTTTTATATCAAATTACTAATTTGTTTATCATTAATTAATAATTTATACTATAAAAATTCTACACATATTTATATTAGTATCCACACTTTATATTAGATGATATAAACCTTTAAATATAATTTATTCACTTCATTTAAGTCTTGAACTTTATATAACAACACTTATATGATTATTTAATGTAATATGTCTATAGATCTATATATGTATTTACTAATACACAATCCAAAATTTAACAAATAAACAATAAAAAGGTCAAAGAAAACCAGCAAATTTACCCACTTGCATATCAAAAGCCCGATCAGCCATGGAAAACTCCGAGATGACTCTCACAAGCTTAGCAGCGTTCTGCCTGAATACACCACAGCTAAAGTCTCTGAGAACTCTGGTTGAAAACTCGAAGCTTGCCAGCTTTCTCTGCTGCTTCCACTTGTCTCCATTAACTGCGAATATTCCTTCTCCCAAAAGGTCAGTCACCACCTCCCGATCATACTTTCCTTTCGAATATTTGTCGAATTTAGTCTTCAGGATGTGCTCGATGTTGATGGGATCCACTGTGTATAGTTCGCTCCTGTCAGATGCCAGGAGTCGGAAAGTCCTGTGATTCATGGCAACTTCTGTGAGGTAGTCATGGAGTCTACTGAAGTGAAAGAGCTGACTATATACCGAGCCTTTAACTGGAGGGAACTTTGGGTCTCCGATGGATTTTCCGGTGTAGACTTGGAGCATCAGATACAGAAAGATTATCAAGAGACAGAGAAGTGGGGTTGCCAAGAAAGTGAAAATGGTGAAGAGGAAATCCATTATTTTTTCTTCCTTTGAAAGTTCTTGAGCCAAAGCCGACCTTTTTTATAGATTGTTGGGACTTGGGATACATCTCTGGTGTAATTTGGACTGTGTCCTATTCAATTTGTGGGACAAACTCAAGGTGAATTTGGTTTTATTTTCGTTTTTTATTTTTATTGTTATTGTTATTGTTATTTTTTATTTTTTATTTTTATACTAATTTTTCAGTTTTTATATTGTAATTTTTATTTTTAATATAAAAATCAATAAAAATTATTTTATTGATTTCTATATATTTTTATTAATCTTATGTATTTTCATTAATTTATATAATTTTATTAATTTTTGTGAGTTATTTTTATTGATTTTTTTAAAAAATAAAATTAAAATTAAAATCCAACCAAACAACTCTTCAAATATTCTAATGTAAATCATTTTCATATAGACAAATCGAAAGGATTAATGTATTATTTCTACTACAAATCATTTTCATATAGACAAACTAAGAGAGTCAATGTATTAGTGGAGGATTATCTCAGGTATTATGTGAGTATAAGTAAAAAAAAAAAAAGAAGTTAGATATATTAGGCTTGCTTACAATTTATAACAATATTCAACGTTTACACAAAGACTTTATATGACTGATATTTTACAAGTTAAGCGATTGTAATATCTGTAAAATATAAAAAAAATTTAATATTTATCAAACATTAAAAATATAATATATTTATAAAATATTTCAAATTTAAATAAAATTTTAAATTTAACGATTGACATAAACTACTTATATTTATCAAAAAAATCATATTAATATTAGTAAATAAAATTCAATAAATATTAAAATTTTAGATAATTTTAAATTTCTTAATATCTTATGAATGTTGATTTTTTAATATTATTAAATATTAAAATAAAATTAATTTTTATTTAAATATTAAAAATTAAAACGAATCATCAACTAATAAATTATTCAGTCACGTCATTGCACGTCAGGAGATAAACAAATGGATTAGCGTTCAGGATCAGGTTGCATCATTGATGTTGAAATATAGGGGAACAATAATATTAAAAGACATAAATATATGTTTATTTTTTTATCTCGGAAGTTTCTTCAAACCTTGTTATGATTAGTAATTTACGATGAAAACAAGGTGATAAAAACATTAGCAAAGGCTAAAGCGATGACGTGAACTAAGTAGAAGTTTGGAGTGGTAAGATATTTTAGTTTTTAGTTTCTCTTTTTATTAGTAAAGAATTTGAAAAAAAATATCATAAAAATAAAAAATATTACATTAATAAAACATAAAATTTGAAAAAAAATAGTATAAAAATTTAAAAACACATAAAACAAAAAATTTAAATTTAAATCAAACAATCCTTAAATTAAGAACACTTTTTAAGTTTTGAGCAACCTAATTCAACTTAATTTTTTATTTAGTCATTGTTAGTATTCCTAAAGATTGACTAATTATCTTGTTAAAATTATTTAATATATATATGTCAAAAGATTGAAATTAATAATTTGTTAAATAATTTTGTGAAATATATATAAGGATGTTTGAAAATAATTACGTAGCAAATACAAAAGGGATAATTTTATATTTTCATAGGTCAAAATATGCTTTAATTTTTAAAGTTTGCACAGAAAAATAAAAAATGAATTTTTCGTGATTTTTAAAAACTAATATTTTCAAAAATCACTCAAATACAATTTTTTAAATAATGGAACCACATTCTACATAATTTTTAATTGACTTTTGTCAAATAAGTAGTTGATTTGACTTTTAAAAATTAAACTTTAACATTAAAATTTTCTTGGAATGAGATTGAATGATGATGATAATCAAATTCCTCTTCTTAATGAGAATTTTGTAGTGGATGATAAGTGGATTCAGCTTGATTTTAGCAATCAGCGGCCTAGATAATAAATATCCATATATTTGCAGGTTATTCTCCTATTTTTTATGGTATTTGATGTATGTGTTAAGTTTTATATATAGGCTTGTTTGGTATCCCTACAGTTTCTTGTTTTTGTTTTTTGTTTTTTAAAACACAGAAACCAATAAAAATAGCACAGAAACTGAAAAAGACAACATATTAATATAGTACATAAACTCAAAAAATAATACAAAAACCAATAAAATTATCACAGAAACCAATACACATACACAAAAACAAAAACAAAAAACAGAAACGAGAAGTGATATCAAACGTGCTGATATGTTAACTGTTTTTTTTTTCATGCTTCAATTTTGTTTTATGGAGTTCTTATTCCGGGTAATGATGCTAGTTATAACATTTTTATTCCATGTATTATTTATTGTATGATATTTAGATATATTTTATTATGATTTCATGATTGGAGGTTATTACTTGAGGATGCATTGATTTATTGATATGTAGTAATGTGTATTTATATTTATGTTGTTTTTATTATATTTATTTAAGCTGATGTTTATTTGAGAAATAGATAAATATTAGTATTAATATGAATGAAAAAAAATAGTTATTTGTTAAGCATTGTTATTAATTTATATTAGTTTTAATGTATTAATATTAAGTTATGATGGTTTGATGATTTTTATTTTATTTATATTAATTTAGATTATAATTTATTTAAGAAATGTGTGAAAATTGATATTAATGGGTATAAATATTGTATAGAAAATTGTATTATATTTATTTTATTAATTAAATATTTGAAATAAGTTGAAATTATGTTTATAAAGTATGCATAATATATACACGGACCATTTTGCAGATTTTATAAAATCAGTGGATCATTTTATAGTTTTAAAAAGTTGAACGATATCGATATCGATACTGGTACTAGTACCAGTATTGGCTGATATCGGTACGACACCATTCTGAGATCGGTACCAATTTTCAAAACATTAATTGGGAGTCCAAGAAAAATTCAAAGAAAAGAATGTCACTATATAATATTGGAGAAAATAAAGATGATAGATCGATATTAATTGAACAAAAGATATAAATACTTTATTATTTGGAAAGTATTCATAACATGTCAAATGATATTATAAATTTCTATATATAACCCTATCACATTTACTTGTAGTAAATTTTTAATACATTTATGCCATATCAACAATTTATATGAATAATTATGAAATCAATATCTTCCCAACGATCATCAATATCTCCCTGCAAGTCACTCTCATATAGAATACTTGGCTTCTTAGATGCCTAATAAGCCAAAGTATCAATATGATCCAAAGAAATAGGATCATCATCATTAACTGTTCTACTCAAAGTCCTGGTAAATAAATAAAATCAAATGACTAACGAGATTATATAAATAAAATTGAACATAATAATAATAATAACAAAAAGGACATACCTCTCTCAAAGCTTTAGATTGTATCTAATATAAGCTAAATCATTCAATGTCTTATACTCCAATCTATTCATCTTCTTGGAATGGATGAATTGGAACATGTTCCCACTCCTTTCACATCTAGTTGCGCTCACACACTGACTCAAAATACAAATTGCAAACCTTTGTAATTCTGGAACATCATTTCCAAAATGGTCCCACCAAACAACTGCAAGACAAAAAAAATATGTTATAAATAAAGTGAAGCGATGATTAATTGTAAACAAGTAACAAAAGTAAAGAAAAATATACACTAATTGATCTATTCTCTTTATTGTATTGCTAAAGGTATCTCGAGATCACCAGTAGTCTCCTTATATGCTACTATCTGTGAAGTAAAGAGGTCTTACATCATCTCATAGTTAACAATAATAGTGATAGTCCTCATCATCCCCCTATTAACATTAACTCTCTTCTTGTAATCGCACAAGAAGTTGACACTTGAATTGAGGAATGCTCTAATAGCAAACAAAATATTGTGCAACTGCTTTTCCCTTTTAGTTTGAATGATAGATAGGAAAGGGTTATACAGTGCATGTTTGTTTTTCAAATTGGCCTTTATAGCTTCTTTTGCCCTCTTTATAGCATTATAAAAATATTATATCGTCAATTTTTCATATCACTATCTGTTAGAAGAAGGACTTTAATCAAAGGCTCACAAACTCTAACAAAAAACTGATAGTTTTATCAAAACTCTCTGTCATCGATAATAATGGAAACAACTTCTAATCCAACATTGGACCTAACATGCTAAGAACCTGCCCACCTATCAGTCTATCACTAGTAAATATCTCTTTATCACCATAAAATTCTGTAGTGTTAAAAAGTTAGTAACAAATCTGGTAATTGCAAGAAGACATAAGTTTCTCCCATCAATGAACTCTCACCTCATCAAATTCAACACCCATATATGATTATAAATAAAGCTTGTTATCTTCTTTACATTCAGCATAGTCTCCGCTATTATAAGAAAATGTCTACTATCTCCAAAATCTTCCAACATTAAATCAATACAGTGAACAGCACATAAAGTCTAATAGAAAGAGTTATACGCACTCTATAATATCTTACCAACTGATTTATAAGTTGTATCATTGTCAATAATGAACTGAACAATGTTCTCAGGCTCAACTTCATTAACAACTTTATAAAAAAAGATGAAACAGATAATCAATATTCCTAATAATAATGACAGATGTATTAATTGATTTAAAAAACATGGTCCCTTTGTAAAAATAAACCAAGAAATTGATGTAAATACCTTGATTCTAACTAGTCCAATTATCACACATAATAGAACACTCATAGCAAGTTCAAGTTTTTCTTTTTCTTCTAAATAATGTCTCATCTCAACAAGAGACTTAGTAAGAAGTTTACCTATATAATCATATATTGAAAAAGCCTTATATCTTAAACTATAAGAGACAATGGCATCTACCATAGATTGATAATAATGTGATTGAGCAGCATTGAATGGCAGATCTGAATCATACTACCATCTAGCCATACTCGTATCCGCTTAATCACCTGCTTCCTTTGCTTGCATAGCAGGACGAATAGAAGGTTGAGCTCATGTAGTTGTTATTGAAGAAAAAAAAATCAACAAATGACCTCCTTCTTTTCCGTCTAACTTCATCGTTGCCTGAACTATTCCCTTCTTATTAAGTAGAAGGGATAGAAGGTCCTCCGACATCAAATCTATCAGCATCATCTTTACCAACATCAACTCTACCACTTCTGAAAAATTAAACTCACACTACCAATACTACAACCCACTTTGACTTTTCTATCTTTCTCTATATGATACTTTTCTATCAAAGTCTTTATAAACCACTTGACACCGTGAAGAACCTTCTTACAAGGCTCTAAGTCACTATTTATTTCAGCTAAATGCCTCTTTAATTTTGTAATTTCTCCACATTTTAAAGTCTTGCTATAATAATTACATACAATCTAACTCCTCAAACTAGAACTAAGAATTGGTGTATCGTGAACCAATGCCAGGAGTCAATGCCAGATTGTTGAATCTTCCATAAGAGATTGAAGTATCATCAGCAGTATTTGATGTCGAACTACCCTCCATTTGCTTGTCAAAATCAATGCAACTAATTAATACTTTAAGCAAAATGAATCTAATTGCACATAAAATTAAAATTTTCTTAATTTCATCTAAAATTGGGAAAAAAAAACTAAAATTCTGCCAAATAAAATAAAATCGATAATTCAGTTACTTCATTAATACATCTAACTACATGAATATACATTCAATTTCATAAAACTTAATATAATTTTATCTAAAATTGTAAATTTTCCAATTTATATATTCCTAAAATTGGGGAAATTTAAATTCTACTAAATTAAATGAAATTGATGTTTCAATTACCTCATTTATACTTCTAATTATATAAATATAAATTTAATTTCATAAAACTTAATACAATTTTATCTAAAATTGAAAATATGCTAATTTTTATATTCATAAAATTGGGAAAATTCAAATTCTACCAAATTAAATGAAATTGATGATTCAATTACCTCATTCATACATCTAATTATATAAATATGTATTCAATTTTATAAAACTTAATACAATTTTATCTAAAATTGAAAATTTCTTAATTTCTATGTTCCTAAAATTGGAAAAATTCAAATTCTACAAAATCAAATGAAATTAATGATCTAATTACCTCATTCATATGTTTAATTACATGAATATACATTTATTTTTATAAAATTTAATATAATTTTACCTAAAATTAAAAATTTCCAATTCTAAAACCCTAATTCTACTCAATTTCGAAATTGATTCAACCTATATGTATTCATACTAAATTCAAATTCTCCAATACTTAAATTTAATACATTAAACACTAATTAAAAACTAATTGAATGAAAATTGAACAAAATTAAAAATTTTCAAATCTTAAGACTAAAAAATTTACTAGTTTCTGCTCAAATTCTTGAAATTAGTTATTGAAAATAGATGTAAGTGTTAAAATGATGTTATAACTCCTACCACCTGCTGAAATCTAGTTTGAAGCTTAAAAATTTTCCAAAAAATGATTTTGATACCAACTATGTAGAATTTGATATTTTTGTGATTTTTTGGTATTATGGGAGATTTTTTAAGTTGTAAGGATTAGATATAAGTAGCGAGTGAAAGATTAAACTCAAATATATGAACTTTTAAAGAAAAATTTGAATCTATGACAAAATCTTTGAGAGAGCCGAGAGAAAAGGAGGAAAGAAAACAAAAAAGTATAGAAAAAATGTCGGTAGCTCGGTGCATGTGAGACTCCCTTATAAGGGAGTCAAAGTGAGGCCATGCCTGTGGTATTTAAGGATACAGGCGTAGCCTCCCTTATAATATATAAGGAAGGCCACGCTCGTGGCCTTAATGACAGAGTCACATAACAAAAAAAACATTCAGTACAAATTTTATAAATTTATGTGTCGATC
>JAOXYD010000009.1:13434443-13455550 GCA_028565735.1 Pinacopodium congolense | reverse complement strand
GTAACAAGCAATCTTACCGTCCCTTTTTGAGAACGTATCTCCGTTCTTCGAGCCACCGTTATGCTTACCTTGCCCTTGAAATCTCCCTTCTTAGAGTCTTTCTTCTTTTTCCCTTCGGTTTTCTCTTGTTAGGCCTAGCTTTTGCCCTTCGAGGAATTAGAGGAGTTAGCCTTCGAGTCTTTTGGCATATGAAAATCCACCAAGGCATCAACGACTGTGATTGCACCAATCACGCCCTTCACATTTTGCCTCCACAACTCTATTTGCGCCCATAGTTGTAATCCGAATAGAAAGTTGAAAAGCTTGTCCTCGTCTGACATATTGTCAATATCAAGCATTAGAGAACTAAATGATTTAACATAGTCTATTACCGATCTTTCTTGCTTCAATTTCTTCAAAGCATCCTTAGCAAGCCAAGAAGTATTTAATGGAAGGAATTGATCCTTTAACTCCTCCTTCTTCAACTTCGCTCACGTGTCTACCGGAGTTCTACCCGCACTGATCTCAGCAGAATTTCTCGTTCTCTATCAGAGCTTGACATCACTATCCAAATACATGGCCATCACGTTGACCTTCTCAGTATTAGGCACCCTAGCAGCTGCGAAATACTACTCCATGTCCCACAAGAAATTCTTTAGCACCTTGACGTCCTGCATACCCTTGAACACTTTCGATCAGCGCACCTTCACTAATGAAAGTTGCGGTGTAGAGCTTTCTACTCGGCTGACTTCTTGTGATGCAACAGTACGTCGTAAGACAATTTTCAAATTGGAACCCCTCATGTGCCTTTAACAATTTCAAAATCTGGTTTTGCAACTGTCAGATCTGATCCTCAATCGCTTCGAATCGCGATTGATAGGATGCGACCTCCTCTTCTCCCGCAGGAATCAGTTCTATAAGTGCCTCCACCGTAGACACTCATTCAATTAGATTGTTGTCTCATGCCATATCAAAGTAAGGCTTTGATACCAATTGATACAGGGATCTCCTTGGAACTAGATCCTTTCACCGAAGTTTAGTGCCAACACCTTTATACGGCAGTCTCACTTAGGTCCGCTTAAGTAAGACTCAGCCTCAACACCATCGCAATGTTTCACTCGCACACTTGAAATATTAAAGCTACGAAAGCAATAAGAAAACCAAAGGCAATAAGAACACGAGAGATACGGTAAAAACTACCAATCTCTATATTACTTCACTTCAAAAGAATACAAGGAAGCTCTCTCTGATTAAGTGAGTAGAGCAAAGCTCGAATGAGCTATATATAGGCCTTCTGGCTTGTAAGCCAAGTTATAATTTGAATCCTAACTAAACCACACTTCCTAAGATCTTGCTAAGATTGCGTTCTACCTCTATCAGGATTACATCACGTGATCAATCAGATGACACCCCCATCTGAATAGAACTCTAACTGATAAGATATAATTACAATAGAATACATCTAGATAGGAGTTTACATTAGACTAAGACTCTACATCCTTATCTTCGAAGATCTTTGCTATCTTCAAATGTTCAATCCTATTGTAACTCTATCTGTCTCCACATCATCCAAAATCTCCCACGATCTCTATCCGTAGATGATGTTGTGTGATCTTACTAAAGCTCGCATAACACATTGGCCCGATCCAATACTTACCCACAACAAGTCCGTTAGTTGTGGTCAATTCATCCAAGTATTGTGGGATAAGTTAATCCTTACAACGTTCGAGACTCTACCAAAATTCACACCAAATCTGATCCCACTTACTCACGTTTGCCTCAATGTATTTGCATACCTTCTTCATACGTGTGATCCAGCTAACCTTCTCTTTAAGGCGCTGCAGAAGGTCGCTGAGAAGTGTTCCAAAGTTTAAGGGTCTAATAGCTATCCAGACTTTTTTAGTCATTTTATAAAAAAAATTAATTTTTTTAAATTAAAAATATGAATATAAAGTAAAAATATAAAAATACATTTAACGACTTATAAATTGATAATTATATTTTTAAATAATGAAAAAAATAATAAAATAGATAAAATAGAATTTTTATTTTAAAAATAGTTTATCCCACGTGGGTCTTTCCCTTTCAAATTTTATAACTATTTAACTCCCACTTTCCTCCTTCCTTTGATACTTGATTGTGAAGCTGTGGGTATTACTGTTGCTGCCAATAGTATCGTAGGAAAGCTTGAATCGTAAACTCATCAGTGGTAATCTTGTTTTTATAGGCAATAAATGTCTTTTACTGTCATTTTCTTTGCATTTTTCCTCACTTTTCCTATCTTGTGTTGTAGTTCATTGATTGCAAGTCACAATGAGCTTCTCGATAGAGAGAACAGAAACATCTCTAATTATTGGGTCTGTCTTATTGCTAGCCCTCAGTAAATCTTTAATCTCGTGTTTCATTAGATTTATGGGATTGTGAAGAGTTAGATTGTTATCTCTATAGGTAGACCCTTAGTTAGTTGTGTTTTATCAAATTCATAGCATTGTGAGTAGTTAGGAGTTGTTAATGTGAATAGCAGTGGAAATTAGACCGTAAGGATGGATGTTATTGACAGTGACAATGTATAGTTACAAAAATGAGTTAAAGATGAAATAGGAAAAGAAAGATACGCTACAATTTATATTTGAGGTTTTTGTTCAAATATGAAAAATACATATTGAAGAAAAAGTCTATGAATTAGACTTGATTATTGTACAGTCTGTGTATAGGGAAAGTATAACTAGGAATCACTGAGAAAGGGTATGGTTAGAGAGCTGTCTAGATATAAATGTTAAGAAGATAGAGTGACTAGTTCAAATAAAGTGATTTTGATTATTTTAGTTATCAGGTAAGAATTTCTAATTTGTGCCATTGTTATATTCTATTATGTGTTAAATTACGTGATTTAATAGTTTATGTGAATTATTTGAATATTGGAAATTTTATTAATTATTATTTTTAGATTAAATAATTATGACAGTATAATGGAATTTGTTTGATGTTCTACTTGTTAATTGATTAGGTTGATTATGATAATTGTGAGTATCTTAACGCAAGTTACTGCACCACGAGCATATACATTTTTGGATTAGAAAACTGAATTTTTAGTTGAGAAAATTATTATGATTGATGAAAGTGTATCGAATATATGGAAATGTGAATCAGATTAAGATTAACTAGTAAAGTAACAACTTACTTAGATCAGGATATATTCAGCAGTCCTAACTTGACATCCATTATATGAGATTGAGATTGATAAGAAATTAAAAATGAGATTGAGATTTATGATATGATGACATGAGCCGACGGACTATCGGATATAGCTTATCAGGTTAAGTTAGGACCTTAATAAAGTGATTAAAGAGAATTTAATAGAATTGATACTCAGAATAACATTTGTGCATCTCGTGATTGTATCTCATGGATTTGCATTTCATGGATTTATATTTGTTTTCTAATGGAATCATTGTGAAATAATTACGTTTATATGCATGAAATTTCTTAAGTAATTATTATAGATTGTCTATATGTGTAAGACATGTTTTAAAAGGATACAAATATGAAATTCTTATTGAGTTAACAACTCACCCCTTATTCGTAGATATTTTTTAGGAAATAGATTTATCTCAATGGACCTCAATTTGCGGTAATATTTTGTTGTATTAAAGGTGGCCTAATGGTTTAATAAAGTTGTAACTTTGATATTTTCTTTTGGAGACATTTAAGCGATATTTCTGTATTTATATTTTGGGGGCATTACATTAACAAAGGTTAAAGAGATGACATTAACTAAATAAATAGATTAAGGTTTCTATAAGTTTTGAGCAAACGTAACTTAACTTTCCTTCTTGTTTTCTCATTGTAACTTGTAAGTATTCCTAAAGGTTGATTAATTATCTTGTGATATATATATATATATATTTCACAAGATAATTAATCAATATATATATTAGGAGATTGAAATTATAATTTGTTAAACAATTTTATGAAATGTATATACATATATAAGGATATTGAAAATAGTTATGCGACAAACACAAGGAAAATTTTATATTTTCATAAGTCAAAAATATGTTTAAATTTTTAATGTTTACACAAAAATTCAAAAGCTAATGTTTCCTGATTTTTAGAAAATATTATAATATTTTTAAATATTTTTTAAAAACTAATATTTTCAAAAAATACCCAAATAAAATTTAAAATAATGTGAATCTAATAAGATTTTAAAATAACGGGAATATAATTTTTTGTGAGGGTTCTACATAATTTTCAATAGGCTTTTATCAAATAAGTAATTGATTTGACTTTTAAAATTAAACTTAAAAATTAAATTTAACTATTCAATAAATTTTTTTGATAAAGTAAATTTGTGTTTTTATTAAAATTTGAATTCTAGTGGAGAATAATATATAATACATCATTTCCCTATGAACTACAAGGCCGTTATTGGATTTAATAAATTGGCATATATGCATTCAAAATTACTATATGTAAATGTAATAGAGATGTAGTGCATATGATTTTAAAGTATCATTTGGCATGTTTTTAATCTTATTTTGATATTAAATTATCCAATTTTAAGTGTATTATTACTTAAAATGTAGGTCATGTCAAACATAATGAATTTTATGCAAAAAGGACAAAGTGGGAGTGTTCTTTCACGAGAACAACATGTGTCATATATGACGTTGATGATGTCTTCTTTACACAACCGTTATAGTCAACTCAGAAAAAATAATGCAACCCTCTAATCACATTGTGGCAAAGCAAGCAACCACCACTTAAGACATCTTAAAGGGAGATACTCAAGTTTTCTTTATATTTTCTCTTTGAATTTGTTACATTAGATACTCAAGTTGTTTTTTGAAAATTTCAAATAATGGATCAACGTGGTTGGAGATCATAATTCA
The DNA here is from genome assembly GCA_028565735.1 of Pinacopodium congolense. Lineage (NCBI taxonomy): Eukaryota > Viridiplantae > Streptophyta > Magnoliopsida > Malpighiales > Erythroxylaceae > Pinacopodium > Pinacopodium congolense. The sequence goes on along the minus strand of JAOXYD010000009.1, from coordinate 13,450,676 downwards.
AATTGAAATTCATTTTGAGTAATTTCTAAATCTTTAATTTCTTTTGGCTTTCCAACTCTTTGTAATTTAATCAATAAATATGTTGTCTTATACTTAACTCTTTGCGTTTATTGGTTAATATTAGTAGATGATTTGTTTAATGGTTAAGGTTAAATAGTAAATGTTATGTTTAAGTTATATTATCTAAATTATATGCTAATTTTTGTTTACATAAGTGTTTAATCATCAGTTTTAAGCTGACTATTTAAAATAGATGCTTAGATAATTAAAGATCCAAAAAATCTACTATAATTATTAAAAAAGTCAGTAAATAACACAATAATAATATAGTTATGGGATAAGATTACCAATAGTATGAACAAAAAACTATAGGTTACGATTAGGGTGATAAATGAATGGGTTAAGATCAATGAGATGATATTTGCACCTTAATTAAATAGATAACCCCAATTATTACGGCTTAATAGGACTTATTTCGAGCTACTTTCACCACTTTTATCTTCAATAGTAACTTAAAGATGATTCGAAACTAGTATTGTGTTAGTTAATAAAAAGTTACATATCTAAGACTAAGGCCAGTAAAGAACCGGAAGCTTCTCACCGCAGCTTGACAATCTAAAAATAACAGCCAGTTTAATAAGTTAAAGAATATTAGCAAGTTGAACTTCCTAACTCAACCAAATGGAGTCAAGGGAGCAAGAAGATGAAATTGAAATTAGTTATAAGGAGAAGAGAATGACGTGAAAGCTGTTGAAGATGAGTATAACGAATGGACTGTTGAAAGTGAGGAAATTAAAGAGGAAAAAGAAGTACTTGAGAGTTTTGATGTTAGACCTTGTTTGATTTTCCTTTTGTTTTTTTGTTTTTGTTTCTTGTTTTTTAAAACACAGAAATTAATAAAAATAACATAAAAATTGAAAAAGACAATATATTAATACAGCATAAAAATTTAAAAAATAACACAAAAACTAATAATAATATCACATAAATCAATACACGTACACAAAAATAAAAATAAAAAATAAAAACGAAAAGTGATACCAAACTTGCTTTAGAGTTACAATTTTCTATCATAAGTGAGGAATTGTTTATCTAGAATTTTTTGTCTGGTACTTCATGAAGGATATAATTAATGAACACTAGAATCCAATAATAGGTATAGTGCATAATAACGTAGTGACATTTCATTATGAAAATGAAGAGAAAATTTTAGGCTATGGACTTACGAAGAGGATTAAGGTTTTTTTAACAATAGAGTTCAAATAAAAGACTTTAAATAAATGCTTATTGAAAAGCAACCCATCTATTAATTTATTTTCTTTCCTTGTGTGTTTTTAGTTAGTGTTTTCAGTTTATTGGTTTAGTTAATTCCTTTCATATCGCGTATTCAATTAGTTCTTTAGGTTTCTCGTTTTAAGTTAACATATTTAAGCAAATTAAAGTACAATCATAGTACCTTCAAATGGTCCTTGAATTAGAGATATTTGGCGAGAATTAGAGTTGTTCCAATTCTAAAATAATGGAATTTAGTTTTTTGTTAGGGTTTTACATAATTATTGTTGCAGCAAAATTTAATTAACTTTTATCAAATAAGTAGTTAATGTTTCTCTTAAAATTAAACATTAAAATTAAATTTAAGAATTCATATAAATTGTTGATGTGACATAAATACATTGAAAATATTAAATCAATAATTATAAATGATTAGTTTTGGAATCTTTTTTTAATTACTTTACAAACAATAATTTTTTTATACTCTAACAAATAAGTCTTTATTAAAATCTTTGTGTAAATACTGAAATTTAAAATATGCCTTTAACATATTGTCATAAAAAAAAAAAACTTGATGATTTAATGATTATAATAATCATTAAAATATTTTTATATAGTTTAAATTAAACATCATAAATGACAATCGTAAGGACTAAAGTAATTGGATCCAGTTGCAAAGGTCATGCACTCATGCATGTGGCCCATCAACTGCAGTAGGGCCCTATGTTTAAACTTCAAATCCACACTCTCCCTCTCATTTCCAAAATCTCTGCAAATTCTTCCAAATCCAGGCTTAGTCCTTCTCACGAGACGGGATCTACTCATCGCCGGAACAGCACCGGGCCGTTTCGCCCCAGCGCTGCCGGAGACGACGGAGGTCTTTTGTTCCCCCCTCTCAACTTATTTGCTTGTAACGTGGTCGTGGTTGTTGGTTTCAATCCTTTTGCTTTCACTATGCTTCTGGCTTAGTTCTGGGAAGAGTTCAAAGGGGTTTCGTTTCTTTTGACCGGGAAATTGCGAAGTTTAATTATTGTCCCTAACGAAATTCTAGTGGTACTCCCGCTTACGTTCGGCTGAAAATGGAATTGCAGGGTTTTGAGTGAAATTCTTAGTGTTTTCTTAGGTTATTGCGGATAATCTCTTCAATATCCACTTTATGTACTGGAGATTATTGCGAGATTATTAATAAAATAATCAAATCTTGTTCGTGAAGTTTGATAATCAGTTTTCTTGGAGAGGTGAAGGCTCTGTAAGGAAATACATTGCCACTGGTAAGTCGCCTAAAATTGTTCTAGCTCAATTTTTTTTTCTCTATTGTATTTTAATCATCCGGGGGGAAATGAACAAAAATTTACATTTTAAAGTGTCATTGAAATTGATTGTCTAAATCCTAACGATGAATTTGTTTGAATTCTAAGGGTTTCAAAATGCAATCAGAAGAGCATTCAAAGAAGCAATGGTCGTTGAGGGATTTTGAGATCGGAAAACCACTTGGAAAAGGAAAATTCGGGAGAGTCTATCTCGCTAGAGAAGTTCAGGTTCAGATTTGCTTTCCTTTTCCTTCTGTTTTCAATTTAACATGTAAGATTATGAAGAAATCCTCTTTTTTTTTTTCAGAGTAAATATATAGTGGCCTTAAAGGTTCTATTCAAGGAACAGATAGAGAAGTATGGGATGCATCATCAATTGAAAAGAGAGATGGAAATCCAATCGAGCCTTGATCACCCCAACATTTTGCATCTTTATGGATGGTTTCATGACGAAGACCGCATTTTCCTTATTCTAGAGTATGCTCATGGTGGTGAGCTTTATAAGGAGCTAAGAAAAAATGGTTATTTGACTGAGAAACAAGCCGCCACGGTGATGATCGTCTTGATCTTAGCCTTATATTGTTCTATTTAATTATTGTTATGATATATTTCAAGTACAGGATGTTTATAGAAGTGCTTACATTTGGGTTCTTAATTTGCTTTCAGTACATTGCTAGTTTGACAAATGCATTAGCTTACTGTCATAAGAAAGATGTCATCCACAGGGATATTAAACCAGAAAATTTGTTGCTTGATCATGAGGTAAGATGTTCAATCTATTATGACTCATGACTTTATGTACGAACATTGTGAATTTAGGTATTTTTTCTCTTCTTATTTCTTAAGCAAATCATAGCTAGTGAAAGTGTTTTCAAACAGCAGCCGTACTTTTGAGTTTAAGCCATGTGTAGAAGTTCTCTGGTTTCTTAGGTTAATGCAGAACTTGGTAAAAGGACTGATTTTTAGCATTTGCTTCCTTCTTTGACTTTCTATCTGTATTTAAGTGAATACATTGAAGACTCTACATGTTTTGATTTGTAATAAAATTCTGAAGTGTTACAAATTGCTCATAGGGTCGACTGAAAATTGCTGATTTTGGGTGGTCTGTGCAATCAAGGAACAAGAGACGCACCATTTGTGGAACTCTGGATTATCTAGCGCCTGAAATGGTGGAGAACAAAGCTCATGATTATGCAGTTGATAACTGGACATTGGGTATACTTTGTTATGAATTCCTATATGGAGCTCCTCCGTTTGAGGCTGAGAGTCAAAGTGATACATTCAGAAGGTAAATTGGGCTATATTATCACCCTTTAAAGCTATATGATTGACTGTGAACTGGGTTGTTATCATGTATTTGATTTGCATGATGCAGAATTATGAAGCTTGACTTGACTTTTCCTTCCACTCCATCAGTCTCTGCAGAAGCCAAAACCCTCATTGGCCAGGTATGGTTTTTCCACATTTGAGTGAATCAGTTGCAGTTGTGGCATATTTAATAATAACATAAATAAGGTACATTAAAATCTTATTCAGCTTCTGGTAAAAGATCCTTCAAAGAGGCTCTCCCTTCAGAAGATCCTGGAGCACCCTTGGATTATCAAGAATGCTGACCCTGTAGTTACCTGCAATCAGTAACTTTTCTGATCATTCTTCAGACTGATCTGTAGATTGCATACGATACTGTATCTTTTGCTAAGCAAATTTGCCTCTGTATTTCATCAGAATTTGCCTTTCCCCTTCTTGTGGAAATTTAACCAACTTGTGGCTACTATTTTCTTCAAATTCATTTGTGACCCTGGATTTGTACAGAGTTATCTTAATATATTGACTACTATATTGTCCATGCTACTGGATATTTCAATCAGCTATTATTTGCAATTTTGTTTCCATTGTAGAAGAGAATTACAAATACGCATAAGTGACTTCGGCAATTTCATTTAATTCCGCTGCCCTTCAAGTTGTAATCAACACTTGGTTACAATTTCTCGGAATTGCAGAATTTAGAATCACATAAAAGAAAAATATTAGGGAATGTTTGGTATAGATTTATGGGTCGTTTGATTCAGCTTTTTGTTGTGATTTTTAGTTGTTATTTTTTTATTTTTATATTGAGTTTTGTGTATTTTTCTGAATTTTTGTATTATATGTCTCAATTTCTGTGTTATATTAGTGTGTTATTTTTTTATTTTTGTAATATTTTTTTATTTTTGTGTTTAAAAAAACTAAAAATCAAAATAAAAAAATCACAAACGATTGGGCCTTTAGTTTTAGGGCTTGTTTGGTATAGCTTAGGTTTTTGGTTTTTGTTTTTAACACAAAAATCGAAAAAGTCAACACACTAATATAGCACAAAAATCGAGGATAAAACACAAAAATCAATACAAATTTATCAAAATTACAATTAAAAATTATAACTCACAGCAATATCAAACGATCCCTTAAATTTTGATTTCTTATTTTTTAAAATATATAAATTGAAAAAAACAATATATTAATATAAAAAAACGAAAAAAAATAATATTGAAAATAATACACAAAAATTAATATAAAAATACAAAAATTATAATTAAAAATCACAATTTACTGATGAGTGGTGATTGTGACTATTGTGAAGAATGACTCAAATGTCCCTATTAAATGAGCCCACTCAAATGTCTGTAGTAAATGAGCCCAATCCCATAGCTTATGGTATGGCCCTAGGCCCTTAATGGATCTGACTTCTAATAGGCTAGACAGGTCCATGTATATTATGATTTTTATAACTTTATTTTATCACTAAAATAAAGTTATTCTATTTATTTTATTTGTAGAATTAAGATTAAAAAATTGCAGGTTTGAATTTTCAGGATTTATAAATAAAAATTAAATTCAAAAGATTTGAAAATTATATTTAAATTATATAAAATTTATATTTATTAATATTTTAACTTATATATTGTTGCACGTTTATATTTTGTATAATTATCATAATTTTAAAAAACGTGGTATATTTTGTATATTTTATTTTTTAATTGAATTAATTTTTAATCAAATTCTTTCTTAAACCCAAGCCTATCTAAAGGGAAGTCACTCACACGTTCCTACACCAATCTTCCACTGCCGCGCGCATGAAGGAAACCGCCGTCCACTAGCCCCACGCGTCGTAAAATGTGTGTTAAATCCCCACATTTATGTAACCCACCACCGAAGTTAGTTGGTTCGTTGGTTTGTTCCTGATTCTAATTTATTTAAAAACATTAAAATATGGTTAAATACATTAAGCACTATGTAATTTACATTTTTTTTCAATTTATTCATAGATTTTAAAAAATTATTAAATGTCATCTTCCCACTCATCATTTTAAATTCTTGAGTATAATAATTTTTGCTTGATTTTTTTTTAATTTATCCGCATCCTATGTAAGCGAGTATCAAAATAAAATTGAAGATATTCTTGACGTCATCTAATATATTAAACTTTAGAAAATAACGCTGTTAACTGTTTTGGAATACGTTTGACAACTTTTTATAATTCAAATTCAACTAGCAATGTTTAAATATAACAAATAATTTTGGTTTAGGTGCCGTCTTCAAATGTATAAATGTGGGAACGGAAGAGACAATTAGATACTTGTGACTAATCCTTTTTCATATCTATTTCTAATAAAACAAAATTTAATTTTATATGATATCCTTTTGTATTAGATGAAATTATAGAATATCTTAATTAATATAAAATAATGTTATAAAGGGGATTTTGTTTATTTAAATAATGCAATTGTTGGAAATATTTTAAAGGTCATTATTATTAAAGAACTCTTTGAAATTAACAATTGAGTTAAATATACTACACCTTTATTGTTTATTTTTTTATTTAAATTTATTTATTGTAAAAATTATTGTGCAATCACTTATAATATTTTTTAACTATTAAAACATTTATTTCAATACATTCTATTATTTTTATTTTTAGTTTAAAATAACATCATATTGAAATGCTAAATTTAATACGAGACTGTTTTAAAATTATAAATAGATAAAAATAATAAATTATGAAGAGAAATAGTATGATCGTTAAATAATATTATAAAAAGTAAATAATAAAATTTTAAAAATAAAAATAAAAATATTAAATCACTAGCGTAATTAATCCTTAATAATTAAATATCGTAAGATATTTAAGTTTAAAGTGATAAAATAGTTAAAAAAAGGTGTTTACTTTTTAATGTATTATGTCATGTAATCTAACATAGGGACATTTTTAAGTATTTTTAAATAGTAGCAAAGGTCATGGGCAAGACCGTCTCTGTCTCTTGCGAGCCCCTCAAGAACAGTGGGGCCCGATTGCCATCATCACATGTTTAAACTGCGAATCCATCGAAGCAAACGCACCGCAAAAGTACCAAATAAAACCCCTCTCATTTCCGCTTTTCGTCTTCTCAACCTCTACTTTCTCTGTAGTGTCTCTTTAAAACATAGCAATTTCAAACATATTTAGTAGAAATTATAAACTTATTAAGAAAAGAGACAGAGGGAGAGAGAGGGAAGCACAAAGCTATGGCGTCAAATGCATACAGAAACGGTACTCCAAAGCCCGCGCTCAAGCCTCCCACTGCCAATATCAGATCATCCTTTTCCAAATCCAGGTTTAATCCTTCTCACGTGACGGGATCTGCTCATCGCCGGAGCAGCACCGGCTCGTTTGGCCCCAACACCGCTGGAGACGACGGAGGTTGGTTGCTTGTTCTGCTGACTAGTTGTAATGTGGTTGTGATTTCAACTTTGCTTTCTCTTACTGACTTGTGTTGTTATGACTTTGTTTCGACGCTTGTGGATAGTTCCGGGAAGAGTTCGAGTGGCCGTGAGACTTCGGCCTCGAAATGCGGAGGAGTTAATGGCTGATGCTGATTTCGCTGATTGTGTTGAGTTGCAGCCAGAGGTAGTCTCTGTTTTCTCTTCCTCTTCTTCTTCCTCTTTTTTTTTTTTTTTTTTGACGTTTTTGTTATGATTTGTGTGTACATTTTGATTTAGTTATTATGCATTTTGGTTAACTATGCCTCAGATGAAGAGGTTGAAACTGAGAAAGAACAATTGGGATGCAGACACTTACGAGTTCGATGAGGTGCTCACTGAATTCGCCTCGCAGAAGCGTGTATATGAAGTTGTTGCGAAGCCTGTTGTAGAGGTCTTGATTACTCTGTTTCAATTGTGCTTCAGTGAATGATTCAATGTAACGTTGAGAAGGAGCTGACTCGTAATTATGCTGATTTTGCAGAGTGTTCTTGATGGTTACAATGGGACTGTTATGGCTTATGGTCAAACTGGTACAGGCAAAACTTTTACTCTTGGAAGCCTTGGCTATGATGACACATCTGCTCGTGGAATCATGGTCCGTGCAATGGAAGATATTTTGGCTGATATCCGTCCAGAGACTGATTCTGTTTCAGTATCGTATTTGCAGGTTTTTTGGCTCTAGTGCTTAAAAGTTGATTGCACTGTTGTGTCATTTTCATTTCATGTTTGTTTTGGTTTTGACTTTAGCAACTAGCCAAATGGATTTTTGTGAGTTTAAACCACACACTTATGCCACAATATTGTTTGGATTTCTTTGTCATGTCTTTCCTAATTCTCTTCATTTGATGAAACATTCTAGCTTTACATGGAGACTATCCAAGACTTGCTTGACCCTGCAAACGATAATATTCCCATTGTGGAAGACCCTAAAACTGGTGATGTTTCTTTACCTGGTGCAACTCTTATAGAAGTGAGGGACCATACAAGTTTTGTGGAGCTGCTAAGGTTAGGAGAAACCCATAGAATTGCTGCTAATACAAAGTTGAATACTGAATCTTCTCGTAGTCATGCTATTTTGATGGTTAGTACCTGGCCTTTCTCTCTCACTCTACTTGGTAACGTCTCCTTTTTCCTGAGGAAGTCTTACTTATAATGACATACTATTGCAGATTCATGTTAAGAGGTCTGTTCTGGGGCAAGAAGATGCTGTTTCAAGTGGCATTGAAAGCTCTTCTCACTTAGTGAAACCTTTGAAGCCACTTGTTAGGAAAAGCAAGTTGGTTCTCGTTGATCTAGCAGGTTCAGAACGCATTCACAAGTCAGGTTTGTATTGGAAGTATAACTCTTTCAAGTTTATGTTGGTCTCTATCTAGCTTATATTTGATATTTGTAACCCTATTTCGGAATGTTACCCTGATGAAAAAGAATAGTGGGCATTGTTGCTGCATAGAATCTTGAATTATTTAAAAATATTTTCATTCTTGCTTCAAATTCTTTGCCCTAAATGTTTGGAAATGTAGGGGCAATTGATATGGCTTTTGGACTTTAGCTTTCATGATTTTTTAGCAGTTACCGTTCCCTGCAATGTGAACTTATCATCCTTTTGTTTTTGGTAGGGAGTGAGGGGCATACGTTAGAGGAAGCAAAGTCTATAAATCTCTCACTTAGTGCATTAGGAAAGTGCATAAATGCACTGGCAGAGAATAGTCCTCATGTTCCAGTTCGTGATTCAAAACTTACAAGATTGCTAAAAGATTCATTTGGAGGTGAGATGCCTTTCATGTGCATCAATTTAGTGTCTTCGTAGGTTTTCATTTGATCCAATGAGATCAGTTTGTAGGATTATTGCGTGCTAGAATAGTTACTAATTTTTTCCTGTTCTTTCTTTTTCATTCGTATTATCATTTCATTTGGTTTATCACTTGGGAAATTGAGATTTTTTATTGTATAAATGAAAGTGTGATAAGCATTGTTACATGTTTATTTTGTACACCTAATGGCTTTAGCATTTTATTATATTTCAGGTTCAGCAAGAACTTCATTAGTTGTGACTGTAGGCCCTTCACCACGTCATAGAGGAGAGACCTCTAGTACCATATTGTTTGGACAAAGGGTGAGAACGTTTAAATGATTTTTTATATCTTGATCATCTATGATGCCTTCAATAATTCTAATCCTTTTAGCATCCAAACTTTCATGTGCATAAATCTTCAGCTGCCTGAATTAATCCGCTATTCTCCATTTTATCCTGTTACTTGATGATCTTTATAATAATGCAATATGATAACTATTTTGCAGCTTCTTGTTATCTTAGTATATGTTATAGGATTAACCAGCTTCTGGTTGTATTGCAACATCATTTTTCTGTAGGCTATGAAGGTTGAGAATATGTTAAAAATAAAGGAAGAATTTGATTACAAAAGTTTGTCTCGGAAGCTTGAAATACAAGTTGACAAGCTCATTGCTGAAAATGAAAGACAGCAGAAAGCTTTTGATGACGAAATTGAAAGAATTAACCAAGAAGCACAATGCCGAATTTCTGAGGTGGAAAGAAACTTTGCAGAAGCCTTAGAGGTTAATCTACTACTTTCATATCCCTGCATTTTTCATTAATTTTTTGTTTAATTACTTTTCTGCGGCCACTCACTCTCTTTACATCAAATAAGGGAAACAAACCAATGTGCAAGGTTTTGTGAATGGCATATCTAGGTTTACCACCCATTTACCCTTGAAAATTGTGTGAGGAAACAGAAGTGGAATGAATAAATATTTCTTAGCTGGGAAACTTTTGACTTAATCTATATGTTTTTCACATGGAAATATATCAAATTTTAAATTCGTGCTGTTGTTTGCAGAAGGAGAAAATAAATTGCCAAATGGAGTATATGGAGTCAGTCAAGAAACTTGAAGAGAAGATGATGATGAATCAGCATGATGGCTTTATAAGTAAATGTAATGGAGAGGTACTCTATCTCTAACTGATATTTTTTTTCATGATTTTTCAAATTGTTGAGGAATCTTTGCTGGTCACTCCGATCAATCTGGCATTTTTGAGATGATATGCATTACTCCTATAAACTCTAGCTAGGATTCTTTTGTTGCATCTGGCCTTGGTAGAAGTTTGTTTTTGACTTAGAACATATATGTCAAAAAAATTCACAACTTGACTCCTTTAAACGCATTTTTTGTGCGCTATAAAAACAATCATGATGCATTTCAAGGTAAACATGTTTTTGTTATGTGCTACTCTCATCATTTTATATCAAGTGTCCTTGACCTCAATTTTGTGATTAGTTTAAACCTGATAACTGTTTTTCTTCCACTTGTTCCATCTGTTGTTATTTTCAGAAGTTTGGGGTTTCTGTGAGTGAGGACATTGCTGAATTGAAGAGGTTGCTTCAAAATGAGCTTCAGTTAAGAACGCAAGCTGAAGAGGATGCCAACAAGCTCAAGAGTCAACTGGAGCAGTTTTTACAGTCTGCAGTATGTGTTATACAATTCTTTACTATCGCTATACTGCTTCTGTGTGATTCCAAGATTATCTTGCTCTCCTCTCCCTACTCAATATAAAAAGAGAAATGAGTTTGGAATTTGTCAAATATAAGGGGTTATTTCATGCACTAGGGAGGTGGTGATGCAGAAGTTATAAAGCTGCACAAGAAGCTGGAGGAAGACAGCAAGGAGAAGAAGAAAATGGAAGAAGAAATTATGATTTTGAAAAGTCAGTTATTGCACTTGAATCTTGAAGCTGATGAGGTACTTCATTTGGATAGATGCTCTTCATACGTAACTATATTTGATTTTAATAATGGCTGAAGTGCTTTCAAATAACTGTTTACATCACCATCTGTGGTTTTGAGAAATAAAATGAATCAGATCTGTCCCTTCTTCAATCACATATGCTAATTCTTAAATTCTATCCATGTTAATGTCACTTTCATTTGTACAGACAAGAAGGTATCTTGGTAAGGGTGGATCTGGAAATGGTTTCACTTCTTTAGATTCCCTTACGTCTCAATATAGGCATTCCCAGTTTAGTGAAACCACCAATGGGCACAAGCCACCAATGGCCTCTCTTTTTGAGCAAGGTAAACGAATTTCACCCATGGAGTTGTATGATAACTGAGATCCACACTTCTTGTGTTTCTTATATATTTTTTCATAAAATTATTTGACAGTTGGATTACAAAAAGTTTTGCAACTGCTTGAGTCAGAAGATGCCAATGTCAGAATCCATGCAGTAAAAGTGGTGGCTAATTTAGCTGCTGAAGGTCAGTAGTGCTGTTTTTCCCTTTCATTTCTCCTGTCATCTCTGCTTTCAAGTTGTTACTATGCCAACCTAAAGTGTCGATCTCAATTACACCTTTTACCTGGGACCTGTTCTATTAGCTGAAATGCAGCCAGTTGACATTTGACTCTAAGCATACTAGTTAATGTTGCTTATGTTGTTGGCTTTCCTCCCCTGTTTACTTGCTTACAAAGTAAGGGAAGCCAGATTGCTTTTTGAGATAGAATAAAGAAGGCTTGTTCCCTAAAGGCCATTCCCTTTCCTCTTCAGAATTTGGGAAACAGATAATGTTACAATGTGGAACTCTATATTCCTTTATGATGTCACGTAACTAATATGTGTTCACAATTTCTTAAACAGAAGCAAATCAAGAACAAATTGTTGAAGCTGGTGGTCTTACATCTTTGTTGATGCTTCTGAGAAGCTATGAGGATGAAACTGTTCGCAGAGTCGCAGCAGGTGCAATTGCCAACCTTGCAATGAATGGTAATTGCCAAAATTTCTCATCTTTTGAGTGTTCTGGAGTCATGGTTTTTTTAGTATCTTAACAGCACTTGGTTTCTGAAATCTATTATGTTCCTACTTTCTTCTCTTTCAGAAGCTAATCAAGAACTTATAATGGCTCAAGGAGGAATTAGTTTGTTGTCTATAACGGCAGCTGATGCTGAAGATCCTCAAACTCTACGGATGGTTGCTGGAGCTATTGCAAATCTATGTGGGAATGGTATCGAATCCTTTTCTGTTCATCCCTTCACTTGTTTTATGTTTTTGTTCCTCTAGCAAAATATGATAGAAGATTTACCTAATTATTCCAAAGAAAGTGTAGGGATTGTTGTACTAATAGTATTAATAATTAGTAGCATGTTCTTCTGATGTCAGGTGGGTATTGAAAACTTCTCAATCAGAGACAAGTTTTTATTCTGCATCTATAATTTCTGCCGTGTGTGATTTTTATCTCACCTTAGTTATACATATATTGTAAATGTGGATACTTAAGACTTTTTTACAGGTTCAGCAGTATTTTCATTTCAACTTGTCATACTTCCTTTGCAGATAAGCTACAAGCAAAGCTGAGGTCTGAAGGTGGTATAAAAGCATTATTAGGAATTGTGAGATGTGGGCATCCTGATGTTCTTTCCCAAGTTGCACGTGGTATCGCAAACTTTGCAAAATGTGAATCGCGCGCATCTACAAGAGGTACGGCCTTTTCATGATGTGCGAAATAGAGATATATTCACCCTCCCTGCAGTCACGCCTGACTATCTTTTCTTTCCCCTTTTTTTAGCTCTAGATTTTGTTTTTTGGAATTGATTTTGTAGAATCTGGGTATTTGTGCGCTATTTATCGTCATTGATAAACCTAGGTCATATATTCTTTCATTATTCTTGGAGCAATTTATTGTATATTTGTCCACGTGAATGATTTAAGAGTCAAATGGCTCACTAGTGCACAACAGTTGGTCTCTTCGACATAGTTGCTTTCAATAACAGAGAGATTGACATCTTATCAAATTCCACAGGAATAAAAAGTGGCAGATCGTTACTCATAGAGGATGGTGCTCTTCCATGGATTGTACAAAATGCCAATAACGAAGCTGCACCTATAAGGCGCCATATTGAGCTTGCACTTTGCCACTTGGCACAGCACGGTAACTATAACTCCCTTTTCTATTGAGTATTTTTGTCAACGCATGTTACTCAAAAGAACCGAATCTTGATAATTTCAGAAGTAAACACAAAAGACATGATTAGTGGAGGTGCACTTTGGGAACTTGTTCGGATCTCTCGAGATTGTTCGAGAGAGGACATTAGAAATCTTGCTCGCAGGACCCTGAATTCTAGCTCAACATTTAGAGCTGAAATGAGGCGATTGCGAATTGAATGTTAACTACAATTCCGGCATCGACAATTCGTAGGTGCGTGCCTTGATAGGGTCTTTTTCTAACGTCTCATGTACAGATTGATAATGAGAGTATCATGCCTTATTCTTTATCAGCTCAAATTCCCATTGCTGTTTTTATGTAAAAAATCGAGTCCCGGTTGTAATCAGTGTTCTATAGCAGCAGGCATGATCTTCTATAGGCTATGAACCAATGTAGCCTACCGTCGAATTGAAACATATGAAAGGGGTCATGCCTTAGGGTACTGGAGTTTTGTAATCGGGGGTGTGTTGCAAATTCAGATTTCAGTAAAGCAAAGTAGAAGGTATAGGGTTCAAAATTCAATTTTCTTATATTACGCTCTGCAAATATTGCCTCCAGGATTTAAATTCATATTTTAGGCAAAACTTTCATATGTAGGGAAGTTTTTAGTAATCAAAATTTTTTGAACTATTCGAAGGCTAAACCCAATTGAGAGCTGGCATTCACTAAATAACCATTTTTACAATGTATAAAAAGTGAAGGACATGATATGCCATAATATTTGAACATATAGAGATATATGAATCATTACAAAGGCTTTTGGAAATAATAATTCCAATGGAGCTTTAACTAATTTGAATGGAAGAGTGGCATAAAACGCAATTATATGTGCTCTGAAGTAACGAAATTTCAACAATTTTACAAATTGAAGATTGATATTAAGATCTCGTTCTTTCTTTCGTTCTGGGAGCATGTTAAATCTCGTTCTCCGTAGGATTCATACAAAATCAAGAGCTTACTCTGCATTCAGCAGTGAAAATATTCTAAACTAATAAACAACCATATACTAGGGGCCCCTTCGTTTAAGTTTTGGTTTTAAATTTTTTTAAACACAAAAATCGAAAAAATCACATATTAATAGAATATAAAAATAAAAAAATATATAATATAAAAATTCATATAAATACATAAAAATTAATTAAAAAATAAAAATCACAATAAAAATAATCAACAAAAGTTGAATCAAACGCTGCTATTAAGATTCTGAGCCCACTTAAGCGAATCACAATCTAAATGAAAAGATCGAAACTATTTTTTTAAGTCGTTACACCAGAAAAGTTTTAGTGGGACAAAAGTTTGAAAGAAGCCAACCAACCACAAGCCCCGAAACTAATTTACAGGTAAAAAGAAGCTCTGCTAAAGTTTGATACTCATTTGCACTAACAACTTATGTATTACGGGTACCATGTTTTAAAGTCATCATTTGAGGAGTTTTTGTGGCATAGTCATAAGAAAAAGATTGGTGGTAGTTGGTACAATGTATTAAATATCGTATCGGTGTCGATACTAAATTTGTCTATAAAATAGTATTATATCAATACCGATTAATACTAATATCGCTTTAGATAATTTTTTAAAATTATAAATTATTTCTTGAATTTTATAAAATTTACAAAATAGTCTATAAATATATTATATTGTATAGTTTTAACTTAATTTTAAATTTAAAAAAATCAAAACACAAATTTTTTAAAACTCTTTTTAAAATATTTTTTTGTATCGGCCGATATTTACTTACAGAACGGTATTTGATCGTTTCATTTTGTTTTCGATTCGAAACGAAACATTCTAATCAGTACTGACTGAAACAGAACGGATCTTAACACTTTGGGTAAGCGGCCCAAAGTACCCCACCTATGATATGTTACCAATTCAACCAATTGCCATTTATTGAAGGATTAATTATATTAGATCTTTTATAATTTGGTCTTTTCTGTTTTAATCTTTTTTAAATTAAATTAAATTTTCATTTTTTAAAAACTATCACTTACTCTATGTTTTTTTTGCTAACACCTGAATCTTTATTTACTAACACTCCAACCCTTTGTCTTCATTTTCTCTAAGAAAAATTGACAAAATAGATAAAGACATCGTTTTTTAGAAAGACTTGTCATGGGACAAAACTTATCATGTAACAAACAACATTATGTCGTAGTTCGTTGAGAAAATACACGGCTTCATCTATCACATACATAATCGCACACGATATCGTTTGTCACGTGACACAAAATAGAATTGGGGTTTTATCACATAACAAGTCTTCTTAAAAAGTGATAATAATTATACAAATGATAAACTTTTTATAATTTTTTTAATTGAATAATTGAATGACAATCATTTAAATTTTTTTAAATGAATAATCAAATAAATTTTTTTTAGTTAAAATAAAAATATTAATCCGTTAAATTAACACTAATGTGACAAACGGACGTCCATGTTAGCATTTACATGGTAGAAGGGTGACGTCATCATCCGTATATACACTCTTCCTATTTTTAAAATTTTTTAATTTAATGAGTAACCTTTTAAAATTTTTTCAATTCATTCAACAATTTTTTGTAAAATTTTCAATTTAGTGATCAATCTTATAAAATTCATTCAATTCAGATTAAAATTAATTTTTAAACTAAAAATAATAAGTGATTAATATACTATTATTTTATTAGGAATTACTATATATCGATTTCTAAATTTATTTAATAAATATATAACTTATTCCTTCAAAAGATTAAAAACTATTTTATTGAAATAGAATAATTTCTAATTCTTCAAAAATATTTTACAATTGAAATTTTTTAATTATAAATAATTATTTAATTATATTTTAACAAATAATATATATTTTAAAAGATACTTACTTTTTGTAATATATATAATTATAATTA